>JAVTVY010024974.1:0-11538 GCA_036873755.1 Hanleya hanleyi | reverse complement strand
TGTTCATATAGTTTCGTATAATAGCTGTATCCGAGTCTATTGGTTGTGAGATACTCCCGCAGAGTGAGGTATCTGCTTACAAGTTACCAGGATCCATCGATACGTTCCTAAAATTAGGATATAACATATTAGTGCTTGATAGTATATGGCTAATTTGGGCCCCTTTGTCAACTACAGGTAAAAGGCATTTCAAAAACCGGCTTAGACGCCGTTAGTTTCAGTCCTATACAGAAACACTCAGGTCCTCTGAGACAATTAAGCAGAACTACTCTGCAGTAAAAGGAAAGAAGAAATTTATATATTTTTGGACCACGTCAGATATAGTTGGAGAACTATGAAATACACAATCTCTTTCTCCTTGGACCAGGTCAGCTATAGTTGGAGAACTATGGAAGACACAATCTCCTTCTCCTTGGACCACGTCAGCTATAGTTGGAGAACTATGGAATACACAATCTCCTTCTCCTTGGACCACGTCAGCTATAGTTGGAGAACTATGGAATACACAATCTCCTTCTCCTTGGACCAGGTCAGCTATAGTTAGTGAACTATGGAATACACAATCTCCTTCTCCTTGGACGACGTCAGCTATAGTTGGAGAACTATGGAATACACAATCGCCTTCTTCTTGGACGACGTCAGCTATAGTTGGAGAACTATGGAATACACAATCTCCTTCTTCTTGGACCAGGTCAGCTATAGTTGGAGAACTATGGAATACACAATCTCCTTCTTCTTGGACGACGTCAGCTATAGTTAGTGAACTATGGAATACACAATCTCCTTCTCCTTGGACCACGTCAGCTATAGTTGGAGAACTATGGAATACACAATCTCCTTCTCCTTGGACCAGGTCAGCTATAGTTGGAGAACTATGGAATAGACAATCTCCTTCTTCTTGGACCACGTCAGCTATAGTTGGAGAACTATGGAATACACAATCTCCTTCTCCTTGGACCACGACAGCTATAGTTGGAGAACTATGGAATACACAATCTCCTTCTCCTTGGACGACGTCAGCTATAGTTGGAGAACTATGGAATACACAATCTCCTTCTCCTTGGACCAGGTCAGCTATAGTTGGAGAACTATGGAATACACAATCTCCTTCTCCTTGGACGACGTCAGCTATAGTTGGAGAACTATGGAATACACAATCTCCTTCTTCTTGGACCAGGTCAGCTATAGTTGGAGAACTATGGAATACACAATCGCCTTCTTCTTGGACGACGTCAGCTATAGTTGGAGAACTATGGAATACACAATCTCCTTCTTCTTGGACCAGGTCAGCTATAGTTGGAGAACTATGGAATACACAATCTCCTTCTTCTTGCACGACGTCAGCTATAGTTAGTGAACTATGGAATACACAATCTCCTTCTCCTTGGACCACGTCAGCTATAGTTGGAGAACTATGGAATACACAATCTCCTTCTCCTTGGACCAGGTCAGCTATAGTTGGAGAACTATGGAATACACAATCTCCTTCTCCTTGGACCAGGTCAGCTATAGTTGGAGAACTATGGAATACACAATCTCCTTCTCCTTGGACGACGTCAGCTATAGTTAGTGAACTATGGAATACACAATCTCCTTCTCTTTGGACCACGTCAGCTATAGTTGGAGAACTATGGAATACACAATCTCCTTCTCCTTGGACCAGGTCAGCTATAGTTGGAGAACTATGGAATACACAATCTCCTTCTCCTTGGACCAGGTCAGCTATAGTTGGAGAACTATGGAATACACAATCTCCTTCTCCTTGGATCAGGTCAGCTATAGTTGGAGAACTATGGAATACACAATCTCCTTCTCCTTGGACCAGGTCAGCTATAGTTGGAGAACTATGGAATACACAATCTCCTTCTCCTTGGACCAGGTCAGCTATAGTTGGAGAACTATGGAATACACAATCTCCTTCTCCTTGGACCAGGTCAGCTATAGTTGGAGAACTATGGAATACACAATCTCCTTCTCCTTGGACGACGTCAGCTATAGTTGGAGAACTATGGAATACACAATCTCCTTCTCCTTGGACCAGGTCAGCTATAGTTAGTGAACTATGGAATACACAATCTTCTTCTCCTTGGACGACGTCAGCTATAGTTGGAGAACCATGGAATACACAATCTCCTTCTCCTTGGACCACGTCAGCTATAGTTGGAGAACTATGGAATACACAATCTCCTTCTTCTTGGACGACGTCAGCTATAGTTGAAGAACTATGGAATACACAATCTCCTTCTCCTTGGACCACGTCAGCTATAGTTGGAGAACTATGGATACGCAATCTCCTTCTCCTGGTTCTCGCGACTTTCCTTATTTAGTTACTTAACTTTACAACAAATTCACCGATTTCTATGGCAAGCCAAAGTGCTTTTTTTCAAAACCCCTCGCAAATGCAATTTCCGATATCGGAATCAGAAATTCTTAATAAAAAGCACTTTGGTTTGCCATGAATTTCTCTCAGATTTCAATTGTTCTGCTCCATATGTCGTCTCCCCCTACCCACCTGAAAATATCGATTTTTTATGCTTTCTTGATTTTTGGGTCACTGACCTGGACATTTGACCTTTTGACCTCAATTTTGACACCTGACATATCGTCTTCCACTAGCGTATTCACTCACCTAGAAAATCGATTTTAAATGATTTCCGGATTTTTGTGTTAGTGAACTCATATGTCCACGAAAAAAGAAGAAGATTTTCTATGATATTCTAATTTTAGGGCTACAGTGACCTTGATCGTTGACCCCAATATTGGTGTGCGACATCTCCATGATCTCATAGCTATCCTGGCGACATCTCCGTGATCTCATAGCTATCCTGGCGACATCTTCATGATCTCATAGCTATTCTGGTGACATCTCCATGATCTCATAGCTATCCTGGCGACATTTCCATGATCCCATAGCTAACCTGGCGATATCTTCATGATCTCATAGCTATCCTGGCGACATTTCCATGATCTCATAGCTATCCTGGCGACATTTCTATGATCTCATAGCTAACCTGGCGACATCTCCATGATCTCATAGCTAACCTGGCGACGTTTCCATGATCTCATAGCTAACCTGGCGACATCATCATGATCTCATAGCTATTCTAGTGACATCTCCATGATCTCATAGCTAACCTGGCGACATCTCCATGATCTCATAGCTATCCTGGCGACACCTCCATGATCTCATAACTACTTTGGCGACATCTCCATGATCTCATAGCTAACCTGGCGACATCTCCATGATCTCATAGCTATCCTGGCAACATTTCCATGATATCACAACTATCCTGGCGACATCTCCATAATCTCATAGCTAACCTGGCGATAACTCCATGATCTCATAGCTAACCTGGCGATAACTCCATGATCTCATAGCTATCCTGGCGACATCTCCATGATCTCATAGCTAACCTGGCGATAACTCCATGATCTCATAGCTAACCTGGCGATAACTCCGTGATCTCATAGCTAACGTGGCTATAACTCCATGATCTCATAGCTAACCTGGCGACATTTCCATGATCTCATAGCTAAACCTGGCGGCATATCCATGATCTCATAGCTATTCTGGTCACATCTCCATGATCTCATAGCTAACCTGGCGACATCTCCATGATCTCATAGCTATCCTGGCGACATCTCCATGATCTCATAGCTATCCTGGCGACATCTCCATGATCTCATAGCTATCCTGGCGACATCTCCATGATCTCATAGCTAACCCGGCGACATCTCCATGATCTCATAGCTATCCTGGCGACATTTCCATGATCTCATAGCTATCCTGGCGACATCTCCATGATCTCATAGCTAACCTGGCGATAACTCAATGATCTCATAGCTATCCTGGCGACATCTTCATGATCTCATAGCTATCCTGGCGAAATATTAGATAAATCTGTCAATTTGTTAAAAGTTAGGGAACTAAATAACGAAAGTCAGGAGGAGTAGAATACAAATGTGTATTCCATAGGACTTCACCAGCTATAGCTGACACAGCCCAAAACTATCCAGCCGACATGACTCACTCATGAGCACCTAATATGCTGCGATTGTTTTGTCACCTATTATGCTGTGATTGTTTTGTCACCTATTATGCTGTGATTGTTTTGTCACCTATTATGCTGTGATTGTTTTGTCACCTATTGTGCTTGTTATTCATTTGTATAAATATCCACCTCGCTGTCCTGTTATTCATTGACTTTGAAAAAAATAGAAGTATTCATAACGACACGCCAGCTCCACAGCGATAAAGTAGTTGTTATCCATCAAATAGCCTTGTATTATATCCACACGGTAGTTGAATAGAAATGATTGAATTCGAAGTACATAATGTAAATGTATTCACACCGAGCAAGGAATAAATTACAATAGGACAGTTTGCTAGGGCTACCGCACTTTCCAAGAACACAGGCGTATACATTCAGGGAAACCTCTACGATCTGACCACCAAGATGCACACCCTACAACCCGAACACAATACCTAACGAGACAGGATTACCTTGAGCAAATACAAGGGGCCACAAAAGACGATTTTTTGGCCACCTACATGTATGGTGGCCGCATATGGCTAATGCATATTTGTCACAGTTCGGCATATCAATATCTGATATTACCACGATCAGTTGCATTTTTAATGATAAATTGATAGTTGGAATATGACACAAATATCTATTCGCATCTCTGAAAAAAACATTGCCGAGTTTACATTCAGGGTTTTGCATAAATTAATTTATTTCGAAAAAACCTCAAACGCGCAAGTTTTGCTACTTTCCCGGTGTATTTTCTTTGAAAACTTGCTACCAATAATTAATCAGTAACATGAAAATATGCGTCAAATAATAAAACTTCATTTCAGGATCGTACTTTTAGAAATTTCATTAAATTAAAAATCTCACAGTTCGGCATAAAAAATGATTTTGTGGATCACTTCTACAAAACGATTTTACCGATGATGAAATTCTTAAACGCATAGTTTGGTCATTAGGTGCAAGCATTCCATGTGAGGAAACTATGATGGCCGAGAGGGGCCATCGCGTCTTTCATTTCTAATTTAACGCGATGGAGCGATGGAGCTATGCGATGGAACGATGGAGCTATGCGATGCGCGATGGAGCTATGCGATGGAGCGATGGAGCTATGCGATGAAAAGTCGCGCTATGCGATGCGCGATGAGGCTATGCGATGGAGCTATGCGATGCGCGATGGAGCTATGCGATGAAGCGATGGAGCTATGCGATGGAGCGATGGAGCTATGCGATAAAAAGTCGAGCTATGCGATGCGCGAAGAGGCTATGCGATGGAGCTATGCGATGCGCGATGGAGCTATGCGATGGAGCGATGGAGCGATGGGGCTATGCGATGGAGCTATGCGATGGAGCGATGGAGCTATGCGATGGAGCTATGCAATGGAGCTATGCGATGGAGCGATGAAGCGATGGAGCGATGGAGCTATGCGATGGGGCTATGCGATGGAAAATCAGAAATGAAAGACGCGATGAAAATGCGATGAAAAGGCGATGGAGCGATGGAGCGATGGAGCTATGCGATGGGGCTATGCGATGGAGCGATGGAGCTATGCGATGGGGCTATGCGATGGAGCGATGGAGCTATGCGATGGGGCTATGCGATGGAGCGATGGAGCGATGGAGCTATGCGATGGGGCTATGCGATGGAGCGATGCGATGGAGCTATGCGATGGGGCTATGCGATGGGGCTATGCGATGAAAAGTCATTGCGCATGTTCGTTGAAAAACAGTCTTACAATGCGAAAACACAATCGCCAAAGTGAACAGAGAAATTAACAATTATTTTAAACATGAAAATTTCAATATGTGATCACGGTAGGTAAGAACATTGCATTAGATTTCGGTTGGAGGTGTTCAAATGTATGCAGAATATATTAAAACAACCAAACTTCAATTTCAAACGTTCACCGATGCGGTTTTACGTCACTTTTGAATACGAGCATTTATGGTATAAAACTACACGCTTAAAACTAAAGTATTGAAACTTACTCGTAAAGAGTTGAAATAACCCTTCAAGTGTGTCCACAGGGACAACACTTAAACGAGCAGTCCCTGTGGACACACTTAAAGAGTCATTTCAACAATTTTCGAGTAAGTTTCAACACTCTAGTTTTAAGCGTGTAAACTATTTACTACGCATGAAACACAGCTTTCTATGTTGATATGGAGAAATATTTTTTTCGCTTCAAAGACGGGAGAGCAAGAGGTTTTTTTCGCATGTAAACATGACATCTTCTTTCACCAGTGTGACACCGGAATAGGCTGGTAATTTTTTCTGCAGTGTAATGTGCTTATCTCGTGAATTTGCTGGCAACCAGTTCCGTTCCATTGCTTCGACAATTCCAAATTCACTGAGTTAGTAAACATACATGGGAGCTTTATAACGTACTTCTCGATTTTAGGCTTGAGTATGCTCATCAGCCGTGTAAACAAAATTATGTGATCTGCACGCCGCCATCAACGCTAGCCAATCAAGTCGACGTTTGCCATCCTTTGTATTTTTTTAATCACAGGTCAAAAAGTTCCAAGATGTTTTCCCCTTTTCCTTGCAACGAACAGAATGAACTATATGTTTGCATTGAATAGTATATGACAAATGGGCAATTTTCAGGGTTTTGCATACCAGGTGTTCACGTAACACATTGACAGAATATCGTTAGAAAAAAAACAACGTTAAAAGTGTGTAGGTGGGCAGGTATCTCACCGAAGGCATGTCGGCTATATCACAAGTTCATCGACTTCCCTCAGGGAAGATGGTGTACAGTATTTGTGAAAAGCAGAAGGCTGTACCGTAAACTTCTGCGGGGCTTAAGAACTATACGGATTTTATTCTCGGGGCATTATTTAGAATAACAGTATTGTGTACGTTAAAATGTGTCAAGGTCGTAAGCTTATACGTAAAAGTCGCCTATACTCCGCTCGTGCGGCTCTCGCACCAGAGATGTTCATGTATTTTTTCCGAACAAAATTTATTCCATCCTCCCATAACCGCTCCCCATTAAACAACCTCGTTCTACCCATCTTCACACAACAGGCTGATTATAACGTTTTGTCGCCTTGATATAATATGGCAGAATTATTGTTCCAAAACTGTAAGTTAAGCTATCCACCTGTACTGATCAACACTCGCTCAATGACATTTCTCTCATTCTCGCCTTTGCTTTATAGATTATGTATATAAAACTATATATTATTAGAAAGCCTGTTTTCTAAGAATTCTAGACATGTTCATACGTTTAAACTTTGAATATAATTAAGTCTATCATTCATATTTGAACTTTGCTCTTCGTAAATTCTACCGATCATTTTCAGATGTCAATTTCAAGAAAAGTATCAAATATAACTGCGTGAAAATCGACAGCTCCATCTAGAAACGCGTCTCTCAGTTTTCTCGTTTTTTCTTAGTTTTCTCACTAGAGCCCCAAAACCGAAGAAATATCGTTAAACTTACCGAACACAGCTAAAGCCGGAATATCTCGCTAAAGATTTGATAATTAAAAAAAAAATGAAAGACGCGTTTCTAGGCCTCTATGCCATCCCAATTATGTCCAAATCTCGCCATTCTATGATGTACGGTTTTCGAGAAATTTCGGTTTTTACCAGCGAAACCGGTCCAATTTAATATGCGATAAATCGAAAAAAGAGCCCAGCAGGTGATTATTCTACTGTGTTAGCCAAATATTCCCCGATAAAATCCCTCACTGACATGGATTACTCTTGTCACGCTCAAAGATATTGTATTGTTTGCTTCTTACTTTGCGCAATGACTTTTCATCGCATAGCTCCATCGCATAGCCCCATCGCATAGCTCCATCGCTCCATCGCTCCATCGCATAGCTCCATCGCATAGCTCCATCGCTCCATCGCATAGCTCCATCGCATAGCTCCATCGCTCCATCGCTCCATCGCATAGCTCCATCGCATAGCTCCATCGCATAGCTCCATCGCATAGCCCCATCGCATAGCTCCATCGCTCCATCGCATAGCTCCATCGCGCATCGCATAGCTCCATCGCATAGCCTCATCGCGCATCGCATAGCGCGACTTTTCATCGCATAGCTCCATCGCTCCGTCGCATAGCTCCATCGCTCCATCGCATAGCTTCATCGCGCATCGCATAGCTCCATCGCATAGCCTCATCGCGCATCGCATAGCGCGACTTTTCATCGCATAGCTCCATCGCTCCATCGCATAGCTCCATCGCGCATCGCATAGCTCCATCGTTCCATCGCATAGCTCCATCGCTCCATCGCGTTAAATTAGAAATGAAAGACGCGATGGCCCCTCTCGGCCATCATAGTTCTGTGACCTATATTTTCGTTCCATTCTTTCAACTGCCACGCCACTCGACCGAATGGTCGTGCGAATCTAACAGTGAATTGTGTCGTTCAGCTTAGGACAGAACGTTTCTTGCTATGCTTTGTCTGGCGTGTAAGCAGGACCCCGGAATTACTGATACTAGCTACAATTTGTTGACAATGTTCTGGCTCAACAACTGAGATATGTAGAGCATTGACTAATGACTTTGATTTCATTAACCTTTTTTGATACCAGCTTCATTGCCTGATAATTAGTCCTGAACTCAACGAGTTATTGTGACAAATGAAATGTTTTCTTTTTACAAGTCTAATGTAGGCTAAATTTGCCTCATACAGAGTGGTCATGAAAATTGTACTATTAGTTTAGCCATAACATGTGCATCTGAGATTTCGGCACTGTCACTGAATTATTTGGTAACCCGATTTTGATCCCCTTGTTGCTCAACACCAATCACAAATCCCAGCAGGACCGCGATGATACCATCCAACTTAGCTACACAATTGCTCAAGTATTATTTGGATCATGTTTATTTATTTGTTCTTTTATTTTCGAGATGTTTCCCCGTGAGGAATTACTATTATATATATTTATCACTTGTTTTTGTTCAGCACGTCTAGGTTACTTTGTACGGTTCGGGGTTTTGGCGCGCATATTTCATCCGATTGCTGCACGGTATGGTTCCGATTATGTTTTCGACAATGGGTAATGATCTTGATAACTACCGTGCGGCAATAGGCATGTTCGGCCGCGTGTTTTCTAGAACATGTTACTTTGTTACCAATTACCTTTATTTCTTGCGGCAACTCTTCCGCTATCTTACCAATATGGGCAATACGTGCAAACGAACTATACCCAGATACAATATGTTTATTGGGCTTATCTTGCTGTTAACTTCCCTGCCCTTATTTCAATCTGGCGACATAGAGAGGAATCCTGGACCAGATATTAATTCTGCTAAACATGATAACATGACAATTGCACATATCAACATTTGTGGCCTCAAAGATAAGCTCGATATCCTTTACGCCAATTTGTCTGAATTTGATATTTTAGCTATTACTGAAAGTCATTTAACATCTAACATTTCAAATGATAAACTATTGCTTTCTGGTTTCTACGAACCTATTCGCAATGACCGTGACTGGGGCGGCGTCTGTATATATGTGTCCAACAGAATTGTGGCTAAGCGGCGCCCTGAATACGAGACGAACAATGTTGAAATGATATGGGTGGAAATAATTGATAAACAAAATTTACTACTTTGCACCATTTATCGACCGCCTAAAACCCCAGTGGACCAATGGCAATACCTGTCGGATAATATTGAGAAGGTCATTGACTCTAATCCGAACAAACATATTATTATACTTGGAGACTTGAACGAGGACCTGCTAGACCCTTCCCTTCATCATTTGTCAGACATTATTTCCTCTTTTGGTATGACTCAACTCATTTGTGAATCAATTCGGCCTGCTTCCGGTTCTCTTCTCGACCCAATAATTTGTAACATTCATACTCTTATTCAGGATTCCGGTGTCCTTCCAAATTTTTGCAGTGATCATTGTGCAACCTATGTTAAATTTTCATCCCATTACCCTAAACGTGACAAATATTACCGAACTGTCTGGCACTATGAGCGCGCAAATTGGGAATACTTTCGTAAACTGTTACTCGAATTCAATTGGGCCGAAACCAATAAGAGCGATATTGGCGAGTGGTGCTCCCAAATCACGTCCGCACTTCTTTCTGCGGCTAAGCTTTCTATTCCTAACTTTTTTGTCTGTATAAAACCCAACGATAAACGATGGATAACTTCTGAGATCAAACATGAAATGCATCTTCGTGACAAACTATACAAACGTTCGAAGAGAACAAAATTAGAAAGTGATCATATTGTATATAAGGAAAAAAGAAATCACGTGAATACTCTTATCAAAACAGCGAAAACAGAAAACAAAGACAAAACAGCAGAAAAAATCAAATCTGGTACGATCAGTTCGAAATACTGGTGGAAATTATGTAAATCATTCTTATCAAATTCTAACTCCAATTTTACTGAAATTCCTCCGCTTCTGAAGTCCGACGGCTCGTATGCTCATACCTCCGAAGATAAAGCACAAGTTTTGAACGAGTATTTTGCCAGGATCTGCAGACTGAGTGACAACAATGCTGAACCTCCTGACTTGCCTCCCCCTAACCGCCCAACATTATCCCAAATTATAACCGACGAATCGACTGTGCTAGATATTTTAAGTAACTTAGACCTTAGTAAAGCTGTGGGTCCCGATGGAATCAGTCCTAGGCTACTATATGAGTCTCGAGAAATTTTGAGAGTTTTTCAATGCGTCGCTAGATCGTGGTACATTTCCTAAGGCATGGAAAACAGCAAATGTAACACCTGTCTTCAAACACGGCAATGATCATGAAGTCAATAACTATCGTCCTATTTCACTGTTAAGTTGCCTTAGTAAAGTAATGGAAAGAGTGGTCTTTCAAACAGTTTTTGATTTTCTGAAAGATGATATCTCTGAACTCCAGTATGGTTTTCTGCCTTCTAGGTCAACTGTGTCTCAACTTCTCGATATATATTTTGATATAGCCAAGTCCCTGGACGATGGCAAAGAAGTTCTGTTTATATTCTTCGATATCTCGAAAGCCTTCGACAGGGTTTGGCACAAAGGTCTATTGTCGAAGTTGAGACACCTTGGCATAGACGGCAGACTACTACAGTGGTTCCAGAGCTATTTAACCTCTAGAGCACAAAAAGTGGTACTGCAAGGTAAAATTTCAAGTGTGGTCCGTCTTGAAGCTGGAGTGCCCCAAGGATCTGTCTTGGGACCTTTACTTTTTCTATTATATATAAATGATCTACCAGATGGTATTCTTAGTAATATTCGACTTTTCGCAGATGACACCTGCCTATATGTTATTTCAGATAAATTATCCGATGACATAGTCACTATTAATCTTGACTTGGACCTACGGACCATGCAGGACTGGGCACGAACATGGCTCGTCGACTTTAATCCATTAAAGACAAAATCAGTTATCATTTCAAGGCGGCGACAACCGTCGGATGTTGTCCTTCGGTTTGCAAATAAAGAAATTAATAAATGTAATTCACATAAACATCTTCGGGTCACATTCAATCATCACGGTTCTTGGAATAATCACATTGATAATCTGG
>JAVTVY010024973.1:0-105773 GCA_036873755.1 Hanleya hanleyi | reverse complement strand
TTCCCGAGACCGAATCACCGCCAAAACCGCGGCCAAACCGCATCACCGCGGATGAATACATCCTGAATACATCTCCTGCAGCAATTGTAGACTCGTACCCAGCTCCAATTCGCTATCGCTCTATGGAGACTAGTTATCGGCAGGCATTTTAAATCAGCACTGCACAGTGATTGGCCCTTGGTATTCTCCACCCACAATGCCCCTCCATGCTTGTTTGGACGTCGGCAAAATGGTACATCTTCAGAAAATTTATGACCTAGGCCTATCCAAAGTTCACAGCTCTTCACAAGATCATTATTGTTTAGCATCATCAGATAAACAAGACTAGTACGATCAGACAACATGAAGGCGAAAATACTGTATAATTGACGTAATTCGTTGTTTTCCGCGTTTCAATGGTTGATCTTCAATGCAGAATCTAGGTCAACTAAATTTATAATGTCTGCTGCTTCAGACGAGTAGGCCTACAAGTACGTTCAGTTTTATTTTTTTAACAACAAAACTTGCATAATGTTAGCAACAAAAGTACATATAGGGCGTATGAACAGTACTATGTATTGAATGAAGAACAGAAATGCTGCAAATCCCCTGAACTGATCATGAACATGTCACGCTAAGAACCTTGGAATAGGTCATAAATTTTCCGAAGATGTACCGTCTTGCTGGACGTCGTGGTAGTCGTAGAAGCGAGGGCTTTATTTAGGAAACCTACCATAATCGCTCATCGCTCATCAAATCTTACAAAGGATCTATATAATACTTGGTGGATTGGTGGCCGTAGCGCTCAAGGCCCTTTATCGCACCATAGACGAGTACTGGTCACTAGATACACACGAACAACAACAACAACAACACATATTGACATTGGTCTATTTACCGGTCTAGATTTAGACCGGTAATTCAGCCAATCAGAGAATACAAAATGCCTGCCGCTAACTAGACCCCAACGGTGCGTGTGAGTTGAGGGCTAGGTACGAGTCTACAGCAATTGGAACTCTCCTGGATTGGAGGTAGCTTTTGGTCATCCTGCCGGAACTATATTGCATTTGACCTCCTCCCGTTTCCTCCCTAATATGCAAATTTCTGAGGTCAACTCCACTCCGCTTGCTCTTTGTATACTACTCATATACAAAAAAACTACAGGGCACAAATTACGCATGAACAGAAAAATCAGGGACGGTCAACACATGGACAATGCGGCATTTACTACACCCGAGACAACAACGACAATAAATGAGACTGCCGTGCCCGCCCGAGCTTCAACTTCTACCTCGAACAGTGAGACGACCAATACCGTGCACGAGTACGCGTGGCCGTATGATAAACTTATGAGTTGAAGTATTGGAAACTGTAATCAGCTGTTGAACTGGGCACATTACCTGTTGGTTTCAAATTCAAACTTATGCAGACCTTGGTGAGGTCATGCTGATTGCTCAGAAATTTTCGATTTTTTTAAATATGCTGTATTTTTCTGCCTTACAAGTAACTATGAAACAAAAGTCTTGAGTTTTTTTTCATTCATGTGTACACTGGTAAGACTACATTAGGTGTCCAATAATTTCATCACATCCAGTGCAGAAAATGATTGATTTCTTCTCCAATCTCGCTATTGAGAGCAATAAATAGAATTTACATTTAAATACACATTATTTTTCATTTATTGAAGTGGGAAGTGTAAAAAAATTATTATAAATCGTAATGCAGTTTAACCAGTGTGCACCGGACATGCCAGAAGGGATTAACCATTTCCTTGTAAGAAACTTGCAGTGTTTCTATATTTTTATTCTTGCTTGGATAAAGCCTGGTGATAGGTATTTCAATATGACTTAAGTGATTCAAACCTGCCGTACCGGCCGTATTTTGCACTTTTCGGTGCATTTACAGTCGACATTTTCTCTTGTTGCAAAATTATTACACCTTTAACCAAAATCATATTTAGACTTATTTGTTGTCCAAAATAGCTAAAATTGGTTTTGGTTAAAGGTGTACTATTTTTGTAACAAGAGAAAATCTGCACCGAAAAGTGCATAAAAATACGAAAAGAAGCCAATGTACCAATTTGGTGCGCCATAAATCCGTTTTCGTGCATCTGCAGTCCTTCATTATTTTTTGTCTTTGAAAGTTTGGCCCTACAAACCGAACAGCTTGAGGACGATTCCCTATGTAAAGCGAACACCACCTTTCTTCCTTTAAATGATCACAAATATGGGACTAATAAACCCCTCTGATGCAAGTAAACCCGACATCAGTACTTTAAGTACTTTGATTTGAAGTTTGTTTCTCACGGTGATTGAGGGGGCGGGGTTAGCAAAATATACTGGTAGATCTATGAATCAATCATCCGGAACTCCTCCTACAATATTGTTAACCATAAATATGTTGATAATATCGGCGCCTTCGTTCAAATCCAGTCCAGTAAGTACGGGTGTATATACCATTGTCCATGAGCTAGGACAGATTTAATCGTACGTTGAAGGCCAAAAGGTTTGAGCATGTTTTCTAGATCAGAAATCTGTGCTGAATCTGACAATGCGCGTCCTGGTGGTCAAGGAAATTGAGAAAATGAATGTATAATTACCAGATATGTAATTGCATCTGCATATGGTGTCCAAACTGATTCATGCCTAGATTTGAAACAAGCCATGTATATTTGGTTACCATGGTCTCACTCGATGAATTCGTCAAAAATAAGGTTAAAATTTTTCAAACCCATATACCATAGCGAAAATTACATTGCTGATATCTTTATTTCTAGCAGTAGGTTATTCTAATTCATCCAGAAAACGGACAGCAGCCACTGTGCAGTGCATTCAGCAATGCCAAACATCACCAGTAACACCCAAATGTTGTGCCCAAATCCTCATAAAAATACTTCTGCTCTTTTTGCGGCAGGGTCTGCAACATATGTTGTTTTTCATATATTCTGGCTCCGCCGTCTATCTTACCTTCACGAGTAGTGATTTAAAACCTTACAACTACCTGTACTTGGGTCATGCTGTATCAAACACGGCAAATTATATCGCACTGACCGTCATATGGACATCACGGCGACGTCATAATTTCCAAAAATTTCTCAACGTCAATTTTCTGCAATTTTCATATTTTTATAAGTGCTATATTGAACTGAACATTAACTGGATTGAAGCTTCAATACAGACATCATAATTGTGTATACCAGTGCTTTATGACAGTTGATAGTAGTACCGTATACGATTATTAACATTGCAAAATTATTGACGTGTCAACCTTGTTTGTGTAACAGTACACGAAGAAAATAAATACGATTTTCATAAGGGCAAGATGGCTCCTTCATCTGGTTCATCAATGTGAAGAAGAGGTGAAGAACTCCATTACACGCATTTGGTGTCACGGTGATGTCATAATTTCTAGACATCATCTAATCTCCAAGACTTACTTTACTGCAGTTAAATATACTTTTGTCTCTCTATGAAATGATCAGGAGGGTCGTCTGAAATGTTTGTAGCGCTGAGGGATATTAATCGCCTTAAATTACTTATTTCACTACATCTATCATCACCCCGGCAATGTAGTTAGACCTTTCGTTAGTGTGTTGGAAAAATCTTCTGTGGGAAGCATCATGGTTTAGCTCTACACAGCAAAAATAGCGTCGGTACTATTTCAGTACATTTCTACCAAAGTACTGAAACAGTACTGAAATATAACTGCACTGAAACCGTACTGATATATAACAGTACTGTTTCAGTACTGAAATATTACAGTACTGAAATCGAACAGTACTGATTCAGTACTGAAATCGAACAGTACAGTAACAGTACTGAAATATTACAGTACTGTTATATTTCAGTAATGTTACAGTACTGTTATATATCAATACTGTTGCATTTCAGTACTGTTTCAGTACTGTAATATTTCAGTACTGTTTCAATACTAATTGCTACTGTTATATAACAGTACTGTTTCAGAACTTTGGTAGAAATGTACTGAAACAGTACTGATACTATTTTTGCTGTGTAGTATATGTGGCCATGTTAGGTTATCAGACATGGCCCTAATGTTACCTACATCCATCTATCTCGGTAAAATCCACGAAATACGATTTACATACAGAAATGGGAAGTTAGCTCCTTGATATAGCTTACCAAGTATTTGGTTTCACGGTGATGTCATGTCTAGACGTTATCTAGCCGCCGAGATTTGCACAAAACCGAACATGGCCCAGCTTAGAGCGATGACGTCTCCACATGTTTTTTTCCGTGGTGTGATACATACACCTTGTTGACGCGTTAGTATTACCGATATAGTCCGTGAGTAGGCCCACCTTGCACCCCCCCCCCCCGCACCACTCTCCGAAACTATGATTTTTTAGTACTTTGGAATGTGCCGAAGAAGAAAATATATGTTAACACGCGAGATATTGGGATGAACTGGCAGATCAGAGAAGTTAAACATTGCACCTAACGCCTTTATTTTGCGTTTACGGTAAGGGGGTGGGGTTGCTAAAATGTTCCTAACCTTTTTATTTGTTGTCCAATTGATTGAAATGAGGTATCTTTTTGTTCAGCATAAATGGAGGAATCAGTCCAAAACAGCAAACATTCTAATATTTCAACTTTATGACGTCAGTAGGGGGTCATCTTCAAATTTCACGAAATAAATGTCAAAATTGACTAACTACAAGCAATACTGATAACTAGTCCTATTCCTGCAACATTATCTATGTAACCTGGTTTAATATGTTGTTTCCATTTGCATTTTGTGCTTCAATACATTGAAATATTTCCAATGTTGTAAACTAGCAATAACATGGATAAATAACTTAGCACTATGTTACTTATGCAATGAATAGTAGGGGTGAGGTTGCTAAAATGTTCTTAACTTTTTTATTTGTTGTCCAATTGATTGCAATGAGGTATCTTTTTATTCAGCATAAACGGAGGAATTAGTCCAAAAGAGCAAACGTTCTAATATTTCAATATTATGACGTCAGTAGGGAGCCATCTCCAAATTTCACGAAAAAAATGTCAAAATTGACTAACTACAAGCAATACTGGTAACTAGTCATATTTCTGCAACATTATCTATGTAACCTTTATTATTTGTTGTCCAATTGATTGAAATGAGGTATCTTTTTATTCAACATGAGCCGGAGAATCAGGCCAATATAGTAAACTTCTAATATTTACTTAATGTGATGTCACTAAGGGGTCATCTACAATTTTCATATGAAATCGTATTTTTACCAAAATTGTTACCTAAAATGGTTCAAATGACTCTTTTTTGGTTAGCCGAACACATGCAGGATACCGTACAAATATATTTGCTAGCAAGCGCTGAAGTAACATTCAACATACATATGCCAAGTAGAATATCAAGATTTATTTATTTGGAAAGTTCGTTCGTTTTCTGTATGGGGCGAAGTTACCTAAATGGTTATAGCTTTTTTATTCCTTGTCCACTTGATTGAAATGATGTATTATATATGCAGTATAAACTGTGATACCGGATATTAACAATGGTGCGCAGGGGTCAAAGGACACTTCCGGTCACGTGACCCGAACTGGAAGTTGTCACAAGACAGGTGGCGCCTTGTCGGAAGTAGGTCAATAAGAACCAATTTAGCCTGGCAATGGTCAAAAGAGTCAATTTAGCCTTTACATCATGTCAATGGTTAAAGATCATTTCCAGTCACGTGACAGTAAACATGGAAAAACCCGGATATAAGATGAGGACCCGGATGTAAAACCACAGTACCCGGATGGAAGACGGAGGAACGACGGGAAAACCCCGCTGGGAATCCCGGATGTTGATAAGGTCCGGAGTGTAAAATCCACTGCACACACACACACACGCAATGCGGCTCAGTCGTACACAGTACATCTCGGTCCTCGACTTGGGGGTAGTTGAACTGAGTGTGCTAAAAATAGATCACCAGCTAGCGTGCTATAAAAGGGAAACGGCCTGGCCGTTTCATCAGACGATCTGAGAGAGCGGGAACTCCCACCCATCTCACGAGGGCCGATAATGATGATGATGTCGCCCTAATTCAATAGGCAAATTCCGACGACCTTGGGCCAGATTTTGTATGACATGGAGAGCAAAGTACACTTCGCGGACGAGCCTATAAATGTTCCTAGCGATCTCTTATAGGACGCCCATCCAGTGAGTGACATCTATCAGCGCCATTGGCCCATGACACGGCACTGTTTCCACCCTAATCGCCCTATTCAAGATATCTACAATTTCCGACTGACCGACCTCGCCTGTCTACGCAGGAAGTCATCTTCTATGACCAACGTACGGCCTTCAAAATAAATGTCGCTTTCGGGTAAGTCTTATACGTCATAAGATGATGGATCATCAACTGCGCTATTTCTATTCCAGTGCCAACAACCAAGTGTACGACCATCCTTTCACCATCATTTGCCGGGCGTCGCTAGAGACGATGCTGGAGAAACTGGATACCGTGGATCCCCTGGAATGGGCACAACGCCAACGCCCCAACACCAAGAGGACAGTGGAGAGGGTCACCAATGTTACATTCTTCGTGGCTAAACTGGTCAACTCTCTCGGCTGAATGCGTCACCCGTGCACTGATGAATAGCCTAACATGCCGTATATACTCTCTACGTCTACATGCTTATCATTGACTTGAGCTGAGTAAACACTTGTACCTAATGTGACGGTGCGTTAAATAATAAAACATGGTGTTTGATATTTCAATTTGTTTTGTTGTGAACATACTAAACATTCCCCGGGCGGCTCCCCCAGCCTGGGTATGATGTAACATTGGGGATAATAAACTGTATAAACATTGCTGAACTTGTTGTTATTCAGGACAACCGCTATCCGCTATACTTGGATGAAATATATACCCCGATGTGATATAGTGCTCTTGCACATTTCCGCAACTTCCCTTTTACTGCTACTCCACAACTGCACATGTGCAGAATGACGTCATTTCCACGACCCAGCCCCTCCAATCGGAGCCACGAGTGCTTCACATTGATACCTCTCCGATTATAATACAGCACAGATAAGGTATAATACATCAAAGATATGGTATAATGCATGACAGTCCAGTTATAGTCCGTGGGCTGAGTAGGCGATGGGTGGGAGTTCCCGCTGTCTCAGAGTGTCTGATGAAAGGCCGCTTCCCTTTTATAGCACGCTAGCTGGTAATCTATTTTTAGCACACTCAGTTCAGCTACCCCCAAGTCGAGGACCGAGATGTACTGATGTACGATTGAGCCACATTGCGCGCGCGCGCGCGCGTGTGTGTGTGTGTGTGTATGTATGTGTGGGTTATTCTCGTCGTTCCTGTCTTCCATCCGGGTACTGTGGACTTACATCCGGGTCCTCATCTTACATCCGGGTTTTCCATGATTACTGTCACGTAACCGGAAATGACCTTTAATCATTGACATGATGTAAAGGCTAAATTGGCTCTTTTGACCATTGACAGGCTAAATTGGTTCTTATTGACCTATTTCCGACAAGGGGCGCTACCTGTCTTGCGACAACTTCCGGTTCCGTGACCGGAAGTGTCCTTTGACCCCTGCTCACCATTGTTAATATCCAGTATTGCAGTTTATGTCGCATATATAAAATACCTCATTTCACTCAATTGGACAAGGAATAAAAAAGTTATAACAATTTAGATAACTTCACCCCCATAAAGAAAACGAACGAACTTTTCAAATAAATAAATCTTGATATTCTACTTTGCATATTTATGTTGAATGTTACTTCAGCGCTTATTAGCAAATATATTTGTATCCTGCATGTGTTCGGCTAACCAAAAAGAATCATTTGAACCATTTTAGGTAACAATTTTGGTAAAAATACGATTTCATATGAAAATTGTAGATGACCCCTTAGTGACGTCACAATAAGTAAATGTTTACTATATTGGCCTGATTCTCCGGCTCATGTTGAATAAAAAGATACCTCATTTCAATCAATTGGACAACAAATAAAAACGGTTACATAGATAATGTTGCAGAAATATGACTAGTTACCAGTATTACTTGTAGTTAGTCAATTTTGACATTTTTTTTCGTGAAATTTGGAGATGGCCCCCTACTGACGTCATAATATTGAAATATTAGAACTTTTGCTGTTTTGGACTAATTCCTCCGTTTATGCTGAATAAAATGATATCTCATTGCAATCAATTGGAGAACAAATAAAAAAGTTAAGAACATTTTAGCAACCTCACCCCTGCTATTCATTGCATAAGTAACATAGTGCTAAGTTAGCTATCCATGTTAGTGCTATTTTACAACATTGGAAATATTTCAATGTATTGAAGCACAAAATACAAATGAAAACAACATATTAAACCAGGTTACATAGATAATTGTTACTGCTTTATGCAAATCCGTTCCGGGTTGATCTACGGTTAGGGTTTTTATACTTACCTTTGGATTCTTATTTGTTGTGGCGAGTAACAACAGAAAATGAAAGTTGTTGTGTGTCGGAAGAGCTGCGGTTTTCCGTCGAAATCATAAATTCTTGTAGATTTGAGGGCCAAGAAATTTGTAAGTTGTTTCTATAAGATGCTCTTGATTTTCCTGGGACGTATTATAAGTCTCGTAATCGTCTATTAGAGACTATCTGATAGCTAAAAGACAGTATGGCGAAACACTGTATCCCCAGATAGTATATGAATAACGTACAGTTTTGGTAAAGCTTATAGTCTGCAACTCTTATGAATGTTGTAATTAAGAGTAATGGTATTACTGGATAACTTATTGATAAATCCTTTGTTTCAATTTATACAGCTTGAACCGTCAGCGTCAGCGTCAACGTCAAAGTCAACGTCAACGTCATAAACGTCATCGTCTAACAGTAGGGCATGTATTGACATCTGCGTGTTGTTAAATGCTATTGTGGGCTGCGGTCTACACATTATATGAACAGAGAATAAATGACGTGTCTAGAAATAACGCCCATTGTATTCAATCTATTCTAATCTGCAATAATGTTGCAGAAATATGGCTAGTTATCAGTATTGTTTGTAGCTAGTCAATTTTGACATTTTATTCGTGAAATTTGGAGGTGGCCCCCTACTGACGTCATAATGTTGAAATATTAGAACATTTGCTGTTTCGGACTGATTCCTCCGTTAATGCTGAACAAAACGATACCTCATTTCAATCAATTGGACAACAAATAAAAAAGTTAGGAACATTTTGGCAACCCCACCCCCTTACCGTGAGCGCAAAATAGAGGCGTTAGGTGCAATTTTTAACTTCTCTGATCTGCCAGTTCATCCCAATATCTCGCGTGTTAACAAAAATTTTCTTCTTCGGCACATTCCAAAGTACTAAAAAATCATAATTTCGGAGAGGGGTGGGGGGGTGCAAGGTGGGCCTACTCAGCCCACGGACTGGTACATTCTTTCATAAAAGACAGTCGGACGCTAATTCACCAGAACTTCAAACTAATACCCCACACGACCCACTCGGACTGATATTAGTCCACTTAGACCCGAAAACATCCACCCAAGTGTCTTTCCCCACAATTCCATGCCTGAGCATGAGCACCATAACCGTTCTTTCACTACATACCAGCCCAGATGGACTTTCCCATACGAGTGCTTTGATACCTTACGCCACCCATTCAGACCATGGATGGCCCACCTCAACCCGAAAACGTCCATTCCAATGCCCTTTCCCCACAATTCTCGGTCTGCGCATTCACACCATAGCCCTACTTTCAGTCCACACCAGTCCAGGCGGACGCTCCCCCGTGGGTGCTTCAACCTGAGACATCACACTACCTATTCGGACCAATATTGGTCCATCTCGGCTCCAAAACGGTTATGTCCACCTCAGGCCTGCCTAGGCACTATGCATGAGCAGTCAGAACTTTTCAGCGAATGTCACGAGACCCATCCCATCGTATTCTGCATCTCGAGACAGCAAATATAAGGTGCCACACCCCATACCGCAGACGTCCATGAGTTGATTGCTCAATGGGCCTAACATTGAAGCAACTGAAGCGTAGTCTTATTTAAGGGCAGATAAGTCTTGCTGGACCGTCACGCAACCGGAAGTAACCTTTGACCCAGAAGTAACCTTTGAACCGGAGGTGACCTGGACTCGAAAGTGACCTTTGACCCGGAAGTGACGTCAGCTCCACTTGATCCACATGGCGTCATCACCCTCAATCGTAGTGAATTTGCTGTCTTCCTACATAAATGTTTGTCAGTGTGGACATCTTAAATGACATGAACACGTGTGTCTCAAGCACCGGCTAGGCAAATGAAAGTACATTGTACTTAAAGCTGACATGACCTTATTTAATGCACCATTGGTAGGGAAAAAAAAATATTCACAGATTTTAGTTCCAGTTGAATAATACCCGGCGGAACTAATCCGAGTGCCGAGTTCACGCCGCTAGTCTGTCAACTTCTCCAAGTACATTTACCTCCACCGCATATATAAAGCCTGAATCGACTGGGGACCTTGCCAGTCTGAACTGACACTCCTACTGTGCACATCATATTCATGTTGTCGTTGTCACCAGCCAAAATTCGAGCTCTGTGAGCACCATATCACATTCATTCGCAAACAGTATAAATATATCTGAAAAAATGGGTAATAACATCTGAAGGATCTGACAACCATACACGATTTAGACATACCTTTCAGTATTTCTTCAACACAATGAAACCTGTTGGTCCCGTCACCAATTTCTACAGCATTGTATTTCAATTTACCTGACTCGACGAAGAAGGCGCACGAAGCGACGGTTCTTCATTTGATAATTATTGAGGCTCTACACGATGCACTCCACATGCGATCTCTTTTTTGATACCCGGTATGACGATACTGCTACAGACCAACCCATGTTGACCGTCCAAGGGGACAATGCGAGACTTGCTGTTGCTGTTGGAGATTATTTGTGCAAACCGGAATGGGAAATTCCAAAATACGGAGTTACAAATTGAGAGCCCTTATTGCGATTGTCAGTCCGTCCAGTATTTTGACCTATCCACCAGTTGTGTGGAAAGGTAAATTCTTTTAGCATTCGTGGTTGGGAAATCTGGCGTATCTGACCTCCAACCTTTGGCCTTCAGTGAATATGACCACTTGAATAGGTCACTTCCAGTGACGTGAAAAGTAGGACTTCGGAAATGGCCGCAGATCTCGGCGAATATCCGGAAAAACAGACTTTACATCTAGTCAAATGGGTCTAGATAAACCATCTTAGGCCCACATGGGTTGTGCAGGGTCTCGTATTGAAGCGTTCGTCGAGGGTTCTTCGGGCCAGGTTACTGGGAGGTGGATGCAAAATGGTATTCTGGACAAACACAAAATTCGGAATAATGGATATTACAGGATACGTCGCCAGCAATGGTCACTACACCATTTTTTACAAGGGTTGTGGGATAGCGCGGGCGATAGGTTGCGCTCAGTAGGGCATGATGAGTCTAGCCTGACAAGTTACCACCTCCTGCATGTTATCGGAGATACAGAGCTAGATGTGACTGAATGATGGGGTTAGGTACAAATGAGTGATCCCTACACTCATACATCCAACTAAATCTAGCATCTAATGTCGTATCGCCTTGACGCAATCGAATGAGAGAAAGAAGGATTAACAGCAACAACAACAGCAGAGAGCATTTTGCGTTTATACAACAAGCATTTTGTGTATTACACGTTGTATTTATCCCCTACGTCATCACATGGCAACAAAGCTGTGGGATTCGCGATGGGTGCGGTTACAATTCACCTATGCTATTGTAAGTGTATCAAACGCATCCTCGACCATGTTCGCTCTTGTTCGTGTGAAATGATCATCCATTCGTTCTGCTCTAGACAGTCCAGAGTACTGTAATGCCAACATATCCTGAAACTGCTGTTTTCATAATTTGACCGCGGTTTTCACCGCTTCTGTGGGTGGTAACCCTAAATCCGCTTCTAATGATGACGTCATTTCTATGTATGACATCACTTACAATCTATATTGTATCAGCGGCAACCCCAGGTGAGGACACATCCGTAAAAGGATATCGTTTTGGGCGATGACATGACTTCCATCAAGGGTAAATGCCCAATCCTCAAAAAATGTGTCCATCTAGCCACAGAACTCAGTAGCTGCGAAAGTGACCACTGACCTAGCGGATTTCTGGGAGTGGAAACGGGATCACGTTCGTGCATGCACACAATTAATTTGCGGCGGAACTTTTCTTCAATATGGCTGCACCCTGTGAGGTTGACAATACCGCCCCACGGCACCAACTACTATTATTCAACATAGAAATATTTTTGTATAATTTGAATGCATTATCTTCTTATGATTACAATTAACTCCATTACACAATAAAATGCGACCGAATCGCTCGATTATTAAAGGCACTATTTCGTAGACGGCTCACTACGTGATTGCCATACGCTCCCCATGGGAGGCTCTTTGTTCGTTCTATGTGAAAGGCTAAGTGCCGCCAATACAGAAATAGCCGAACGTGAGATAGAGCATGTGTGTGCGATGACGTTATGGCATTGCGATAGAGCGATAAGCCGTTACGATATAGCGTTAATGCGTTCAGACTAGTGAAAAGCGTAACGTCGGGCATTGACACGCTTCACTACATTTCGTTGATTGTCAATTCCATATTATATCATGTGATCATTTAGACCATTCAAAGCTTCTGATCTATCTTACTAGGGCGTTCGGATGCTAAATACAGGTGTTTGCAGGGCATTACTGTGTTACGTCTATACAAGCAATCCCGACGTTCACCAGAAGCTACGATATGATGACACACCAAAATCATATACATGGGTAAGGAGAAGCTGACGCAGACACTGAAAGCGTACTGGCGGACACTGACAGTCCATTGAATGATACTGCGACCCCACCCATTGACAACTGAAAGCACAGCCGCTGATAAGCAAACTACCTTCCACGGAATGAAACGCAACACTAATAGGGTGGTGGAAAACGATGACGACGTGCTGACAAGAAGCCGTATGATCCCAAAGACAAATATATACAGACTGCATATTTATAAAACCATGACAAGAACCAAAAGAGATCCCTGTGATTTTGTATCGCACCCAAACCTGAGTGAGGGAGACTACGAATCTACCTTATTTTATCAGATCGACAGTTACGTTACCCGAAATGCCGTCGACGAGCGTTCAATTCGAGATCCTGCACGACCAAAGTGGACCCAATATTGTGCATATATGTCAATTTGCCTGGGTGTACGGTCCATTTTTTTCGAATTTTTTAGATGTCCGGCTGTTTTTTAAGCCTCTGTTTTGCCTCCACCCGCCAGTCAGGTGATCAGAAATAACCGAGGGTCAAAGGTCAAGGGTCATTTTCGCTTCATTCATCCACCACGATTTCCCAACAAAGAATGCTAAGAGAATTCACATTTCTATACTACTGATGGATGAGTTAAAAATGGACTGGGTCACAATCAGAATAAATGTCCCTTTCAGTTTATACCTCCGTCTTTAGGAATTTGCAATGGAGTGCGGGCAGGCCTGATTAGTAGACATAAAATATAACAATTCTTACTTTGGAATGAAATTTCCGAATTACAGTATTTTGAAGTCGGTATCAGAAAGCTGAATTCACAGCGCAATCGAAGTGCACCATATCGAGCCTCAACTGATAATCATGAAATAGAATGAACAGTTGCCCCTTCGTGTTTTTGGCGAGGGAGGTAAATTGAAAAACAATGCCGGAGAAGTCTGTGACGGGATAAACAAGTATGTTTCGAGCATGGAGCCTACTATAGACAGGTGATCCATGTTTCGAGGAAAATCCACCCGTACATGTATGTCTGAATCGTGTTTGAATAGTCATATCCCTAATTATATTACCCAGCTTTTTCAAGATATCTTTATATTGTGTGAGAGTTATTGTGTTATAGCATATGATGCTCACAGTCCGAATGTGTGCTGGTGACAACAACAGCATAAATATGATGTGTACTGTCCGAGAGACTGTTCAGACTGGCAAGGTCCTCATAGTCGGGGCTGTTAGGGATATTTTGGTTCACATTCTTCCAAAAGCACCAAATTTGGCCCATATGTCGCCCATACCATACTATTTCGATTTTTGACGGGCGCCCCCTAGGGCCGCCATATTCGGCGAAATTCAATATGGTCGCCATCCTGGTTATAGTTGAATAACTAAAAGGGCTAGAAATGTGAATAATAGCACTTTTTAGTGGTTTTTGGGGTCGGAGAATCTGATTGTGATCTTATTTCAACGATTTTAGGTCAAGGTAACCTTTAAGGTCACCCTAAAGGGCATTTTGGGGACAAATTCGCCATTATCAGTGGTTTTGGGGCAAGATATATAAACTGCCTCATTCTATTGGTTTCCAGGTTTCAGTAACCCGAATCTGGCCTTATTTTGGCGATTCGGGGCAATATTTCATTTGAGATTCGCGATATAGGTCATCCGAACCAGAGGTCAATTGTAGGTATAACACCAAAAGAACCACAAATAATACCATAGAGGTTTGTGGCATTCTCCGATTCTGATCCTATTTTGAAGATTTGAGGTCAACCCATTTTGGGGTCAAAGGTCAAAGATCAACAGTTACCACTAAGAACAATCGAACGAAGAGTATTCAGGCACAAATTATATTAAAATACTCCGGAGATGACATCTGCTGACAAAATGCTATAACTATGCCGCTACGCCGCTATGTGTATTTAAATGTTCGAAGTACAATACAAAGACCGCTTTAGCAACAATATACCAATGATTATTGGTATCTATACCTTCTGGCTTGCGCTATCAAGGAACTGTGAAGTCGGGTCGCACCCAGTAAGGCTGTGGAAGAGGGGTAGTGCCAAGGATTTGACGGACCGAGATCGGAACAAACGGTATGGACTGAATGTCACAATATTTCTTTCCAGTACCGAAGTCCACCAAGAGTTCCGATAGACCGAGGGTCTTCAAAGACCGGACATCGCTGTCCATCGTGTGAACATAGGCTGTTGTATGACCCTTCTCCGTGGCATGTGCTAGATGCAGGAGGACCCTAGTGTCCGCCTCGGAATGGTTGCACGGTTGAAGTATTGTGAGGTCATAACGCCTGTTGAAGAACACGGACTCAAAACGGGTACACAGAAGGAGCTTTCCGCTCATGTCAGTCTTGGACATCTGTGTGCTGATGAATGAGAACGGCTCCTTTTTGTTAACATCTTTTAAGAAGCCGCTGATCCATTCATACTTCGGGATTTTAGGGGTTCAGGAAAAAGTATTGTGGCATTCCAGTCCAAACCATCTGTTCCGATCTTGGTCCGTCAAAGTCCGTGGCACTACCTCTCTTTCACAGCTTAACGGGGTGCAAGACGACTTCACAGTTTCTTGGATGTGGCAAAAAGACCGCCTGGGCAGCCTGTACAAGCATATCGGACCCCATCGACACACTAGTTGCTCTCACGCATGATCCTGACACTCTCGAGTCCGTGCATATGAAGCTTATAGAACGCTTCATCGTACTCATGTACAGCAAGGGATGTGATGCAGCCGGTATCAATGAGGCGAAGCATCACCTCTTCACTACTGCAACCAGATCGCTGGAAAACATCCCACCTCCCAAGCCGCGCTTTTGCAGCATGTGAAGCGAGCGCTGCTGCAAGCGAGTTTCTACTGGAGTCGCTTCACTCCAGCAGGGAGTCCCTGACTTCAGTGAGTGGAGCTGGCACAAAGATTGCACCAGTACATGGCAACCGCTATGGACCACTCTCCGCGACACTTCTATGGCATATGCCATTCTCATGCACTGAGGCTGACTCAAGGCATGCACGGGAAGGTGCAAATGCAACTGTGCCGATGTCCGATACATGACCCTCTGCAAATGCGAAGGCGGGTGCGTTAATAACTTGGGCGATGATGACAAGTATTATTTATTGCTGGCATCATAGAGCGCAAGCCAGAATGCATAGGTAGTAAAAGTAATCATTGGTATACTGTTGCTTATGCGGTCTTTGTTTTGTATTTTGAACATTTAAATGCACGTAGCGGCATAGTTATAGCATTTTGTCAGCAGATGTCATCTCCGAAGTATTTTAGTAACATTTGTTCCTGAATAATCTTCTTTCGATTGTTTTTAGTAGCAACTGTTGATCTTTGACCGTTAATTCTCAAATGAGGTGACCATGACCTCAAATCGTCAAAATAAGGTCAGAATCTAATTCTCCGATGCCGCAAAGCCCTATGGTATTATTTGTGATTCTAGCCCTTTTGATGTTTCCTATAATTGACCTCCGGTTGACCTCTGTTTCGGGGGACATCTGTCCTGAACCTCACATGCAATATTGCCTCAAATTGTCAAAATATGGCCAGATTCGGGTTACTCAACCCTGAAAATCGATAAAATGAGTTAGTTTGTATATCTCGACTAAAAACCACTAAAAATGACGAATTTGACCCAAAGATGACCTTTAGGGTGACCTTGACCTCAAATCGTTGAAATAAGATCAGAATCACATTTCCCGACTCCGATAACCACTAAAAAGTTGTATTATTCATGATTCTAGCCATTTTATTGACTGATCTCTAACCCGGGTGGCGGCCATAATGAATTTCGCCAATATGGCGGCCCCAGGGGGCGACTACCTTGGCGCCCGTCAAAAATCGAAAAGGTATTGTATGGGCGACATATGGGTCAAATTTGGTGCTTTTGGAAGAATCTGAACCAAACAGTCCCTTTTATGCCCTAACAGCCCCGACTATCAGTCGATTCAGGCTTAAAATATGCGGTGAAGGCAAATGTACTCGGCTGAGAAGTTGGCAGAATAGCGGCGTGAACTCGGCACTCGGATTAGTTCCGCCGGGTATTATTCAACTGGAATTAAAATCTGTGAATATTTTTTTTCGCTATCATTCGTGCATTAAATAAGGTCATGTCAGCTTTAAGTACGGATGTCGGCTTTCCCTTGACCCACAAACTCTTCTGCATTGCTATAAAGCCTGTAATTGCTTGTAAAATTTGTAATGCAATTATTTAAAAATGCATAGATCACTTGCAGCATACTGATTGTTATTGAATATAATTACATTCAATAGAAATCAGTATAATACGAGAGATCCTGAAGAATCTTGGCGCCCACCATTGTCTGATAATTATAAGCTAATGACAAGAGGATCTTTTTGTCCATTGTTACGAAGAACAAACGATTGATTTGTAATTTTGTTCGCAGAATTTCGAATTTGAGCGAAAAAGGGACTCTGGAAAACGCCAAGATATTATCTATCTAAGGTTCAGGAGTTTCAAGATTTCTAGAAACTGTACTTGATGTAGGTTGTTATAGTACAAGTGAAATGAGCAAAGTTAGTCTGAAAGTGAATGTCCGGAGGATCCTTCGTCTTCGTTTTGTAGTATTTATTTTTTTTTTTTTGCACGTGTCATCATTGGGTAATGGAAGCGAAGACTAATCTCTTTGACACTTTGGCATGAGCCCTGATTATCTCCCTTGGATCGAAACAAGCAGTAGTCTACAGTTGTCGAGTTGTGATGTTGTTTCACAAGAGTGACGTCCCTTCGGCAGACAAAACGGCGAGGCAGTTCATTTGCAATGGCATGGACTAAAGTAAACAGATTTAAAATTCGGAATCGTTTGAACTCCTTGATATAGAAGGTGAAAGTATGGATATTCTCTATAGTCAATATATAGAATATGCCCCATCGTTTGATAAGCGGACTCTTGTGATGCAACGTCAGAACTCGAGAATACAGTATTAATTTGAAGCATAACTTGGATTTTTGAATCGGATCAAAAATGTATCTTGCACAACTGGACCACAAGAGGAACCTGGGTACCAATTTGAGAAAGATCCATGCAGTACTTCCTGAGAAATGACTATAAAGTTTCATGGGGAAATCCAAGATGGCTGCCTGGTGGCCATATTCCATTTTCGAATCGGACCAGAAAAGGTATCTGGCACAACTAGATCCCAAAGGTAACCTGTGTACCAAATTTGAGAAAGATCCATGCAGTACTTCATGAGAATTCACGATAAAATTTCATGGGGAAATCCAAGATGGCTGTCTGGTGGACATATTGGATTTTCAAATCGGACCAGAAAAGATATCTTGGACAACTAGACCCCAAGGGGAACCTGTGTACCAACTTTGAGAAAGATCCACGCAGTAGTTCCTGAGAAATCGTGATAGAGTTTCATGGGGAAAATTAAGATGGCCGCTTGGTAGCCATATTGGATTTCAAATCGGACCGAAAAAGGTGTCTTGCACAACTAGACCTCAAGGGAAACCTGTGTACCAAATTTGAGAAAGATCCATGTAGTACTTCCTGAGAAATGACGATAATGTTTCAGGGGGAAATCCAAGATGGCTGCCTGGTGGCCATATTGGATTTTCGAATCGGACCAGGAGAGGCATCTTGCACAACCAGACCCCAAGGGGAACCTGTGTACCAAATTTGAGAAAGATCCCGGAAGTAGATCCCGAGAAATCGCGGTAACAAAGTTTCATGGGGAAATCCAAGATGGCCGCCTTGTGGCCATATGGGATTTTCGAATCGGACCAAAAAAGGTATCTTGCACAACTAGACCCCAAGGGGAACCTGTGTACCACATTTGAGAGAGATCCATGAAGTAGTTCCTGAGAAATCACGGTAACAAGAATCGTTTACGGACGGACTGACTGACGACGGACGGACGACGGACCACGGACGAAAAGTGATTTGAACAGCCCACCATCTGGTGATGGTGGGCTAAAAATATCTTGTAGAGACTACATGTTGGACTAGAGTCTGACCAACTTTGCTTGTTGAATTTGGCAATTTACGAAATGTTAGTCAACACTCTGTCTATGCTGACCAAGAGAAACACTCATTTTGAGGAGTATCTATTCACATATTCAAAGGCCAAATTTCAAGATTTTTAATTTGGCATCTACATTATACCTGACATCAAGTAAGATAAAGCAAGATAATGAACTCCAATATTTTCATCTCCAAGATGTTCAACTCCAAGATATTCAACTCCCAATATTTCACAGCTCAATACAAATGTGAATTTTGGAACAAACATCTCAATTCAAATGGAGAGAACAGGAGCAAAATGTGTCGGTGTACGTGCAATTTCCACGTAATTTATTCAAAAAGGACACGCGCTCTCGACGCGCTACCTAGGAATCTAGGAAAGAAGAATCTGTTCATTTTTCTCGAAGTAAATCACAATAGCTCAATTATCAGCAATACAAGAAATTATCAAACCTTGTAGGAGATCTCGCAGAAAGACGCGAAAAAAAGATTTGATAAACAACAACAGCAGCTCGTGTTGCTATATAGTTCCCTGGAAAAAGTTGATTATGTCACGCCTTAATATAATCGTCAGAGTCGGTACACACGTTATGATTTTATCATTCGTGATAAGTGTATGCATTGAAGAATCCTGACTAACGTATCTAAAATTCAGTAGTCTGCAAGATGAAATTCACATTTATCCAGTATAAAAGAAGTTGGAAAATATGACGGCATCACGATGACATTTATACCCTGTATCCAGGTCACGAACTGACATCAAGAACCCGCTGGCCGTTTGGAGGAGTATTGGACGACTTTGGGAATAGAGTACGACGATTCACCGCCGAAGGAAAGTAATACGTACAAAGCACAATCTTATTTAAATTGGCCAAAGATATTGGCAGGACAATACTATCACTATTTCTCAATGGAGTATCACGATCTCAATAGTTCAGAAATTGGTTTGGATAAATATCAGTTGTCGACTGTTCAAAAACACGATCGATCTTGAGATAAATGTAGATTTCATTATGCACGACCGAACCACTGAGCTGGCATAGTGTACGGACCCGACAAACAGGCCGATGACTCGAACGTGAAGGCCGATTGCACAAGTTTTGACCATGTGCCGCAGATCACTTGTTTTCGATGGCAAGCGATCCATACAAACATATGCGTGTTACTCGCAAAGATGGCTGACAAGCAAATAAATGACCGTGGATGGAGTCCTGTATTTAGAGGTATAATCACGGAAATTGGGGAATGGTTCTGACAAGTTTCAAGTGTGCTTCGAGACTGATAGACACAGGGAGCGTTTATCTGTATACTAGAGAATCGAAAAAAGCATCCAGTATGTCTTGTAGAAGAATGAACAATTTATATGCTGAATTATTTCAGAAGAGAACATGTTATGTCCAGTGATATCCAGTGTCCACTGAGCATGCGGACAATGATGATTGGCCGAGTCATCCAAACAAAAACTGGGACACCGCGGTTTTAACCCAAACTAGCAGAGGATGTGTCTGGCAGTAGGAGGTATGCAATCTGATGATATAAGAAAGATAACCGAGTAGCTATACTCCTAGAATTTGCTCAAACTAGTCTGAGATTGAGCCGATCTACGATCTTCTTGTAGACCCGACCATCGGAGCTAAGTACTTTAGCCGTTACGACTTCGTAGCTCAAATTTTCCAACTCATCTTTCCTGTGTTTTAGAGTGTCAGTGCTTAACCTGAATAGATTAGCATTGGCGATTATTTCTTCAGAAGTGAAGAAGCATTCTTTCCGCAAGAAATGCAATGTTAAATTTAGTTTGGCGGCGCCAACGCTGAGCAGTTTAGGGTACGTCTTCAGCATGGTGGCGATTTGACGATCATCGCAATGCAATTGCCGCTGGAGGAACTGTCGTCGGCTTTTCGAATCCCCCAGTAGATCTATTTCTTCACGACATTTCTTACAATTTCTTGCAAATGAATCATCTTGGCAAGAGAAGAGGAAGAAGTAAGATTTGAGAGGACAGTTCGCGTACAAGATTCCTTTCTCTTGAAGAACTTTGGAGCGTGTTTTTAGCTGTTCCAGTGGCTCGGCCAGGATATAGTTCTTTTCCAGTATCACTTCAGTCGGGACATCCAGAGTGATCAGAAGTTCTAGCTTTTGCCTAAGGATGGAAAGCTTGATCCGACGTAAATATTTATCGTTATGGAGTAGAACAACGGCTTCCCGCAGAGAAGAATCAATATGAGACATCGCGTCTCTTTCCTTCAAATGTCGCGTCAATCGTTTAGTGTAACGCGGTAGTGAGCTATTCACAAAGGACAATTTGACCGGTGCCATGTCCAGTTCGTCCTTCAGTTGCAGGAAACGGGCCCGTATGGTGTCATAGTTCTTGTCGAAGATATCTGGATATGCAAAAATCTCATTTGTAGATATTTTATGCTCCAGGAAAAGATGTATAAACTTGTCAAATTTGCTTCGTGGCGTAGACAGAATCCTAGGACTGTGATCGAGAAACCGAAGTGCATCATCCGTGGAATATTGTAACGTTTTGGACAAAAATTCCACACAAAGTTCTTTTTCTTTCTCCTTTTGATCTATGTGCCCTTCTCGTAAAAGGGATGTTGATTGGTATTTACTTCTCCATTCATCGTGTTTGAACAGTGGAGTAGGGCAACTCAGTCTCAGCCAGGTAGAAAATAACAAATATCCCGTTAAACGTCTTACCCCAGCAGAACGCATGATATAGAGAAAAAGCTAGATAAAGCCAGGAGTTAACGGTGTTTGGAGTAAAACCCGGAAAAGCAGATCTCGTATATTCAAACAAGCATCAGATAAATGCTCAGAATATATCTGAAGATATCCGAAGATTCCAATATGGAAGAATTGATCAATCAGACATTTCCATCAGAGTTTCTGTCAAAGAACGTTAGTACCTGTGCCGGAGGATTCCATTGGTTGTACTTCAATGTTTAGTACCTGTGCCAGAGGATTCCATTGGTTGTACTTCAATGTTTAGTACCTGTGCCAGAGGATTCCATTGGTTGTACTTCAATGTTTAGTACCTGTGCCGGAGGATTCCATTGGTTGTACTTCAATCAGAATGAGGCCCAGTTAAAAAGTTAGACAATAATCGAACTTTACGAAACACAGCTGAACAATCCAGTCAGATTCGTCAGCTTGCAAGTTGCAACGGATGTAGCAAATTGTGTTCCTGTTATATTGTTTGGTATCCTCCTTCAGTCATACGTCGTGACCAGATCAAAGAATTCGTTTCAATGTAACCACTGTCCATGTTCTTCATCCAGGCGTGAAACCTCCGACATAATACTGGTGGTAACCATGGTAACCTGTGGGTTAAAATAAAACCGTAATTACTTCTTGCATATTGCTATTACATGTACAACGCTCGATTTTGATATTGGATAAAACCCTTTTTTGCAAAACCCCCAAATGTATTCGAGTTTATCTTGTTTATATACAGAGATTCTCTGGTGTATACAAAAAATATAGCCGCATATACTATAGCTGCTTGAGGTTAAGAAATAATAATGCGGTAAAACAATTAGAATAGATCGCGGTGCAATAGGATGAGTCTTCTGCAAAAAGGCCCAATGCGGAGATTTTTCGTGAAAAGGAAGGTATTATCGTGTATTTAAAACTGGATTAATACCCTGACGAAAAATGCTTCGGCCCGAGAATTAATCGAAGCAAGAAACACCGGCAAGTTGCGTGCCTGAAATCGACACGGATGGGCGAGTCCAGAGTATGGCAGCTATATGCTTGATTAATGCTCAGGACGTTCCTCCTTTTGATTAGGAGTACCCTTCCTGTGAGGCAAGAAAGGTCTCGGTTAGTATTTACAGACAATATTAGCACATTTGAGCCTATCGCCCTAACCTTACTACACATATACCTTTACATATTTACAACTGTATGGTCAAGCTCTCTCTCTTATTCTGTCCTCCATGTTTTACCCTAATGTCAGTTGTGCTCTAGTAGTATGCAGCGCGAGGAGCAGGATTCTTGGAACCCGACCCCCGCAATATGAAAAGAGAGGGCGCAAAACCACTTCAGACGACCCCCCCCCCAATAATTGTGTTGTGACTGAACCAGGTTCTAAAGTAGTAGAGAGACGTCTGAAATCTCAAAATTTTCCGGGGGAGTACCCCCAATCCCTCTCTTTCATCCTCCGCAAGTCCAAATTTAACGTGACTAGTTTTAAATTGCAGTTTCCTGCAAAGGGCCAACTCCTTCCCAGGGGCTGTTCTATCGGGATTTAGTGTCAACTCCATCAGAGTCTTCATCAGTTTCCTTTGATATCCGCCTCCCTTTTTGATAAAAACGTTAATAGCGCCGGAAATTCCCGCGTTTGGCACCCACAGCTGACCATTTCTTGCAGAGATGTTAGAAGTTGACTTACTTATACTGACGAGAAGATGGTTCCATGTAAATATCAATATTTTTGAAGATGCTTCCACCACGCTGATTAAATGTAGCTTAATTGTTAAAGCTGTTCTCAAATAGCAAACTTAAATTCCCAAACTATATAATCTGCTGTAAATATCACAATTTTTGGCAAAATAAATGAAATGGGAAGCTTTCGAAAAATTGTTCTCCGTCTTTAGTTTTATTGGAGCTGTTAAAACGCCAAGTTATGGCGAGGAATAGTGCCTCAAAAAATCAAGAGCCCAAGAGGCTTCAATATACGCCCGTATATTTGGAATTACATTGGTCCAAATTTCAAAGGTTGTTTAATATCCTTGATTCCAATTGGTAGCTAGCAATCCAGAGAAAGGTCTACAATTTTGTGCTTCTGAGATTGTAATATATATCACACCTGATATTGAATGATAAACTAAACTGTGCTTAACTCTTGGTAACTAGTTGATCTTGAAGCAAGAGCCGAGAGCTCACATACCCCACACTGAAATCGACAATAGTCAAACACAAGAAAATAGTAGTTTTCCTGCAAATGGATTCCTTTCAGCCGAGAGAATTTTTCATGAAGGAAGAAGAAACTGATGAAGTAAACCTTTGTTCTTGAGTTAATAAACAGGTATGAAGTTCATGAAGGACCCCTCTCCCCATTGAATTAGTAAATGTATGGTTTTTATTTCACAACAGCTTACCTAAATGTAGCTGTTTCAAACATGGGAGACAACGCCACAGGACAAATGCCATAAACATGTAGGGGAGAGAACTCTGAAAACTTGATTCAGTTTTGGGGGACTGTGACCTTGACCTTTGACAAATTGATCACAAAATGTATGGCTCCTCTCTGCCCTGCGAGTAAGGTATACTCAAAGTTTGGTACCAATCATACCTTGAAACTAGAGATATCACATGGACAATTTGTGTTAATGGATGAATGGACAGAACGCAACATCGCATTACACGACCTCGTCTTGATTTTAGAGTCACAGTGACCTTGACCTTTGACCCACATTTTGGTATGTAACACATCATGTCCCTCTATGTATCTACTGGCAGAAAAAAAAGTTATTTTTGATGATTTCCCAGTGACCTTGACCTTTGACCTGACCCAAATTTTGGTACACGACATATCGTCTTCCCTCAATGTATCAATGGACTAAAAGAATCCAGATTTTTATGAATTTCACGATTTCGGAGTCACAGTGACCTTGACCTTTGACCTCGACCTACAGTTTGGTATGTGACACATCGTGTCCCCCTAATGTATCTACGGACACAAAAAAATGTTATTTTTAATAATTTCCTGATGTTGGTGTCACAGTGACCTTTGACCTTAACCTAATTTTTGGTATGCGACACTTCATTTTCCCCTATTGAATCCACTCACAAGAAATTAGTATTTTTTAATGATTTCCAGATTTTTAGGCCACACTGACCTTTGACCTTGATTCTGGGGTCACAGTGACCTTGACTATTGACCTGGATCTAAGTTTTGGTACATGACAAAACGGCTTCCCTTAATTGCTCAATGGACTTAAAAATCTTGATTTTTAGCAATTTCACGATTTTGGGGTCACAGTGACCTTGACCTTTGACCTTGACCTACATTTTGGTAGGTGACACATCGTGTCCCCCGAATGTATCTAGTATTGAATGTTATTTTTAATAATTTCCTGATTTTGGGGTCACAGTGACCTTTGACCTTGACCTATTTTTTGGTATGCGACACTTCATTTCCTCCTATTAAATCCACTCACAAAAAAAATAGAAATTATTAATCATTTCCTGATTTTTCAGAGCAGATCTAATGCTGCCATTTTATAGTGCTATCCCACCGAAATATCATGCCGTAGGCAGACATGACACCCCACTCAGTCACATTATACCGACACCGAGTGAACCATTCCTTGTTCTATCCTCTTAATGCTGAGCAAAATCAAGGAAGCAACAAGTTCCATTTTTCAAGTCTTTGGTATGACCCAGCCTGGGACAAATATTCTATGCTCACTCTTCCAACTATTGACTTGGTGTAACGGAGATGGTAAACATGAGCTTAATGGGAATGAAGATGTTGGGCCACTGGTGGAACAATGGCATATATGCTGTGTGGGTTGTAACCTCTTCTCTCCTTCGCAATGAAGAGGTAGAAAAAAGCTGCTATTCCCCCTGGTGATTTGAAACTAAAGTGATTAGACTACGCGAAATAGGGCAGTCTTAGTACATGTAGTAGGACATGATCATTTTCCGATTGTCAGAGCTTGTAACCTCTGGCCACCTCAGACGCTGGATAAATAAGGGCCAAACAAGACACTCCTGTGGCCGCTCTGTGACACCTATTGCAACCTACCTTCAGTCCGTGAAACAGGAATACACCCTGATGCCATGAGAAAACTTTTCCTCTATCGGTGGCCGAGCGAGTCAGTGGATATAAACTGCACTCGGCCACTGATGTACATGTAGACAGGGAGGGAAGCCCGAGTGAGGGAGCAAGGTTACCTATCTTTTGGGATAGTATTCTGACAGCCTCCATTAACTATCTGGCCTGGCCGATTTGGGGTGTACCGGCAGCCCTTGTGGGGGGGGGTGTATAATCCTCGCGACAACGATGACATCATGTGACATCATTGTCAAAACAGAAATTTTTGGACGATTTATCGGTCAGAATTTGTTATTTATTTTTTATTTATCTCTTTTCTTCCCAAAAACTGCATGATAAATTAGTAAATAATAATCTGATATGAAATAAAATAGGTGTCACCCACTTTTCCATGCAGAAAAGCAAAAATATCATGACCCCAATATTTTAAGCTACAAAGTCACGGTGTCTCAGCTCTCAATGTTTTGTCGTTCTGGAGATAGGATCAAAAACCAACAGGGGGAGGTGTCCCCCCTCCCCCCACTTCTTCCAGCCCAGATAGAGTTAATACCCATGCTGCCACGCTTGATGCCAGGCAGGATAACTTGCAAGAAGAAAATTAGTTCAGTTTGATTTTACATATTATCTTCGAAGTCATACTATTCCATCAAAATGCACAAGAACACCGTTTTACTAAATTTTGATATTATAAAATCCCAGGAGGGACATACCATATGGCATTAGCAGAACAGTGTAATTTTCACTTCAAAAATCTAAGTTTTTACCTCCGTCTAAACAAGATTTTGTGGCACATACTCACATATGGACAGACAACAATGCTACATTCCCCAACCGAGGTCAGGTGGGGAATAACAATACAGTTCTCAAATTCAGAAATATGCTGTCAGAATGTGACAATGACAATGACAATTCATGTCAGATTTAAAAATAAATATATGGGACATCCACATAAAAAAACAAAAATATGAACGGTAACCGAGTGGTAATTTGCGATTTTATTCATCAAAACTTTGCTAGAATGCATCTACAGCTGTCGAGAAACCAGGAGTGAGCGAGTAGTAGGGTTTAACGCTATTTTCAATCTTGTTTCAGTCATATGACGACGGTGCCTACATGTACATGCGCCAGAACACGAGAGCGCTCACAGTTCCTATTACCCTGGACACTGATCAACTCAGCCAGTACAGCACTCGGTCACCCATCCAAGTATTGACTGAGCTTAACGTTTCATAACTTCAGTGATCTGATGAGAACCGGTGTGTCCAACGCTATAAGCCATACCGTCTAGAAACCAAGCAGTCACCGTCACCTGAAATACTGGGATAGTAGACATGGAGAACAATCAGGCAAAAGCTATCATGATATTGTTTCTGGAGGTTTTGATATTAAGTCAAATAATTGTGATTTTTTATTTAACTGGATCTTTGCTTTGTACTGAAAGTGAATTATAATGTCAGCAATGTTATATTTATGCTTGGCAACCTAGAATATAACGATTTAAAAAAATTACACAGGTTGAATTGGTCAACTTTTATTCCACGAGCTATTTCTCATGAAAAGAGAAGAGCATCCACTTTGTGGAAATTATGCTTTAAATATACATGTAGTGTGAATGATCAAGAACTAAGATACTAATTCACAGTAATTTAACTTAACAGTGAACAGTGTATCAATGACTTTATCAGCTGAAGTGGCATCTTCACAAGTCCAGCCAGTAAATCCTAAATCCTCGCAGAGGGTTTACCTGGACATTTTTGGTGATTCGAATGAGTTCTTGAGTCGACGCTTCCGATGTCGATTTAAAAAAATTGAAGACAGCTTCAAATTAGTCAATTTTCATTTTATGAAAAATGTCCTATCTTCATGATCTTGGGTCGCCAAAATCATGCCCTTACCATTACAGTAAAGCTAACAACAACAAAACCTTTTCAGATCTTGTGTCTATCCTAAAATATCGCTAAATCGAAATTTCATGAAATCAAACATGCTGTTGGGAAAATATTGTGTCAGAAAGGTTTATAATGTTAATTACTATGGTGCCACAACTTTTATCTCCAAGCTGATTTGGAGACCAGAACCACACTATGTCAACACTGGGTACCATTTTAAAGAGTCCACACTGGATACAATTGGACCTGTCTAATTATTAGTGTGATAACCACCTGATATTTATTGCATGTAAATTTGAAAAAAAAAGAACATGTGTCAGTGTTACCCCATGGCGAATGCCCTGGGCATGCTGGGGTAACACTGACATGCATCATCAAAGTCATAGCCAACCAGCTGGGTTAAGTTTGACATGTTGAGCTGGGATACGTATCTTTGACATCACCACGGAAATCAATGGTGATCGTGGTGTCAAAGTTACCCCAAATACACAAAATTACCGAAAATAGTGGCAACAAAAAAGAATTGGATAAAGCTATTACATCAATGATTACTACTTCTAAAATAGTATACTATAAACTCAAAACATTGCAGATCTTCACCACAGAAGTTTTTGTGTCAAACTTAACAGTTACACCAGTGCCGACTACATACATGTTAAGTGGCCATCTTATGAAGAGTGTCACATGGCTGGCCATCTACCCCCTGCTGCCTCAGCAGATAACAGTATCTTATGTATAAAGGTTAGATAACTATCTATGAGCTGTAACAATATTTAGAGATTATTGTATACCCATTTCCATATCGGCCCTGGTATCAGCCCGAGACCCCCATATCAGCCAGAGGGCCGAAGGCCCGAGGGCTGATATGGGGGTCGAGGGCTGATGCCAGGGACGATATGGAAATGGGTATATCATAATCTATTTATCACATATTTATAGATGAATGGTAGCATAATTTATAATTGGCAAACCAAGTAGATTTTAGTTTTACATGAAACTTTTTCATCGAAAATTGGACCCTAGGTAAAATGCAGTCAACGTTGATAAAATTTCTTAGTCCCATTTTGATGATACACCAGAGCGAAAATGTTCAAATTCAGGATCGATTATCGAATGAGTGTACATACATCAAAACATTTAATACGTAGCCAGATCAAGCTGGAAAGCACAAAAGTGCGCTCGGTCAGTCTGTAGAGAGAATGCGACGAGCTCTACGAGGGGAAACCACTCCTGTGCGCGATATCAGCCCAAGGGCAAATAACCGATATCAGGCCCGCGTGTGAGGGCAGAAATCCATATCATGATATGGAACGGTGTCATTCCACAGCATCAACCGGGATAAATGTCCAGTATCACAGGCAAATATGTGATATGCTTTAATATAACAAACAAAAAGGTGTCATAGTTGTCCCACAGGCAAAGTTACCCTGCGTTACCTAATTTCTGTAGCAGTCCTTTAATCTTGAACGATTGTCTTTGTGGATTTTTATTTATGTAGATATACCTGTACATGTCAAACATGTTCTGGTGGGATTATCCATGGGACAAGAACATTTTGATGTATGACTTTACTACATTCAAGCAGAATACACCAAATAAGAGACTCATTCCTGTTACACGACTTCCAAAATGTTGACTATATTCATAAGCAATCGTATATTAAAGGTATTCCAAACCTTATTATGTAAAACTTATGTTGATGGAATGTGAAATAAAAGAAATATTGAATATTTTGTTGCCTGCCATAGCGTGATGTTTCTGGATGAGTGAACGTGAGTGTATACTCATCTAAAAACATCACAATGTCATGGAGATTTAAGATTGATCATGTTGGTCATGCTGATAATTGGTACGAGAAGGAAGCCAGTAAATCCATAGAAGTTCTAGTTGATTTTAGTAGTTCAAGTGTAATCATGAAAATGTTTACGAACTTAGAAGCATCGTCGTTCAACTTAAATCACTGAACAATTGCATGGCACACTCTTTTAGTTTACTGTTCAGCTTCAATTTTTGTGCACATTGAATCGGGAACGTCTCAGTTGAAAAACTTCAGTTGGCGGATATAACCTAAACCACTTTCCTTTCCAGAATTATCCCCGTGTGATTTGCCACACCACTTTTTTTTACTCGAATTAAAACTCGGACCCAGAGTAATTCAGATTAGGAGTTTGTAGTTAGAAGTTCCCTGGATCAAGCATTAGCCGTGACGACATCCAGAATGCTGATGTCATCGGTGACGGCATCCCACAGGCAATCATGGCAATCATTCTCAAAGAGAGCTGTGTCTACCCGCGGGAGACCAAAGCGACTCTCACGTAAACTGGTGACATTTTTGAATCTCCAATCTCAAAGCGAGGCAGCATGACATCACTCACTGGACCGGGACTAATCTCCCGCGGGTAGACACGCAAAATGGTACATCTTCAGAAAATTTATGACCTAACCCAAAGATCATCATTATTGTTTAGCATCATCAGATAAACAAGAATAGTACGATCAGACAACATACAGGCGAAAATACGGTATAATTGACGTAATTCGTTGTTTTCCGTGTTTCAATGGTTAATCTTCAATGCAGAATCTAGGTCAACTAAATTTATGTCTGCTGCTTCAAACGAGTAGGCCATAAATAAAGTTCAACGTTCAGTTTTATTTTTTTAACAACAAAACTTGCATAATGATAGCAACAAAAGTACATATCATAGGGCGTGTGAACAGTACTATGTAGTGAATGAAGAACAGAAATGCTGCAACTGCCTTGCCCTGATCAAGTACATGTCACGCTAAGAACCTGGGATAGGTCATAAATTTTCCGAAGATGTACCGTCTTGCGGTAGACACGGCTCTCTTTGAGAATGGATCGGAACTGTGTGAACTACTTCCTGTATTAGATAACTCGCTTTCACGGCCAAGTATACATACCGACAATAATTTGTTCGCGATTGATATGCTCCGAAACGGAAAGAGTCATTTTCCAATTATATAGCCCACGTTATGTTTAGCAATTCACTTCTAACTCGGCGGAGTCAGCAGGTCAATGACAAGCCGGATACAGACGGTGAAAATCATACGCCGCCTACTCACCCCCAAATTTTGGGGGGATGGCTCCCATTTACACGTGAGACTCTTTCTCGCAGTAGGGAGTCTCGCGAGACGAGAATGTCATGGCAATATGGCGGAGCCAACGTCAACTTCAAAGCGGAAACATAGCTTCACAAATTGTAATAAAAATAATAGGTTATCGCTCTCCAACAGGTCCGGAAAATCTCACGAACTTGCGTATACGTCAATTCGCATATATAGGTCAACTGACCAATGAGTGATAGGCCAGTTAGCCTATAGATATATATCGCTGTCGAACGAACATTCCTCGCTCACTAAAAAACGATCTCAAAGTGAAAGATGGTATGTATGTGGGAGACACTTGGAGTGGTACTCTAACTAACCTGCACATTGATGACAAATCTTTTTACGGCATGTCTCTGACACGATTTGACTGAAATGGACCCCCTACTTACCATTTCCCTCATTCTCGTACGTTCATCTATCTGCATCAGATTTTCATAAAAATCAACGGAGCATTAAGCTTTCATACCGGTCTTGTGGGCACAGCCATTTGCAAAGACAGGGTCGCGTGTAAAAAGAGAAAAGCGTGCAGAGGTTTTGCTGCAGTCACATTCCGTTATCCGTATTAGGGAACTCCTCATATTTTACACGTCGTACACTTTTGTTGTACAACGTGTAAAATATGAAGAGTTCCCAAATGCGGATAATGGACTTAGCAGGAATGCGACTGCAGCAAAACCGCTGCATGCTTTTCTCGCTTTGCACAAGGGCCGCCCTGTCTTTGCAAATGGCTGTGCCCACAAGACAGGTATTTATAAAAGCATAAGAATGCTCCATTGATTTTTATGAAAATCTGATGCAGATAGATGAACGAAAGTATGAGAATGAGGGAAATGGTAAGTAGGGGGTCCATTTTAGTCACATCGTGTCAGAGACATGCCGTGAAAGTATTTGTCACCAATGTGCAGGTTAGAATACAACTCCAAGTGTCTCCCACATACATGCCATCTTGCATTTTGAGATTGTTTTACAGTGAACGAGACATGCTCGTTCGACAAGGATATAAATAGGCTAACTGGCCTATCGCTCATTGGTCAGTTGGCCTATATATGCGAACTGACATATATATGCAAGTTCGTGGGATTTTCCAGACCTGTCAAAGACAGTAAAATAGTTGGTTATATATAATCTTTGTAGTATAGGAACCTATATAAAATAAGGTAAGTACTCCTTTAATGAATTCCTGTGCAGCTATCTAGACCAGGAATGGCTGTAGTCTTGAATGGCTGTAGTCTTGAATGGCTGTGTAATCGACTACAGCCCAGGGTCCTCCTATACACACAATTCATCCCACACATTGGAATTTCGAATGACATTGTCCAATATCTGAACTGCACATGAAATAAAATGGCAGTGAATATTAATAAACTATACCTCATTTTCCTCTATGTACATTGGTCCTTCTCGCCGCCTGCCAAAGTCTCTCAACACTTAATAATTCCTCGTTCTTGAGATATCATCTTTTAACCCTTTGCTACTTGCTGATAGTCTAGTTTGTCAGCCTTGTATGTTCGGACAAATGCATGCGGGAGGATTTTGTCACGGACCGTCTTTTTTTGAAGCAATATATTTGCATTTAGCTTTATTGTAACCCTGCTAAATATATATATTTTCATCAGACCCATACTTCAATTATCCTGTCCTTAAAATATCTCTCCGTTTGTGTCTACAATAAAAGCAGACCAGACAAGAAAAGAAAAAAAAAACTTTGATTTTGGCAACATTACGTGCGTGTATGTCCCAGCCAAATGGAAAGTTTCCATGAAAAATCTCATCAGAATTCGCCCATTTCAACCGGACGATCGTGCTAAAATACCAGTGCATCATCCCTGTGGGTATTTATCTGACATATAAATCCGGGAAAACCTTTATTTCCACGGTAAACACAACAGTCGTCTCGCTGAAGTTGTGTACGACGCCATTTTTCTGCTGTCGAATTCACCCAGCAACGCGGATAACAGACAGCCGGCCAATCGCTGCCATTGTCTCACACCGTGACCTCATTTTCAACCAATCAGCTTCCCCAGTTCAATTTGCTCCGTTTTCACCTCGATGAAGAAGTGCTGACATCATTTCTATCCAATCAAATCCTTCGTTATGTCTTGGTTATTTGTTAAATCACTCATCATAGGTCGAAAGTTGGAGAACTGACCTTTGAAATGAGGCCAAGATTTCCCACATTCCACCGCGGGAAATGAGATTTCGATGGCGTTGAAAATGGTCCAAAAACGGCAAATTCTTCGCTGATTTTCTCAATTTCCATCACAATGAAGGTACGTCTTCAGTAAAATAAACTTCTTATACGTTTATTGCATGATTTACAATAAAATTTGAACAAGTTTTGGTGATTAATTCCTTGTTCAACGATGTGAACTATCGACGAGCTGTCACTTGATGAACATTTTACTGTCCGGCGATTGTTTTATATGGTGGACAATTGCGGCCGGTTTCAGCCGTTATGGGTTTTTACGGTGCCGGCCGGTTTTGGCCGGTATAAGTACGAAAGGGTTAATCACGCTTTCACAGAGTTTAACAGACATATTTTGAATCTCAGCGTAACAAAGACAGCGATGCGCGCATATCATCTAACACGCCCGAAAAATCACACATGCGCCCCAACGGCTTGTGATCAATGACACCGCCATCTCCGGCAAAGTCCGTGCAAGGGAAATTTACATGACTGACAGTTGAATGGCGGTCAGCTGAATATCCAAATCCCCGAGAATCTTGAACAATTGATGATAACTTGAGAATAAGGGAATACCGAGAGTTCTAACTTGGAGGGAAGTGACAGACTACAAGGAGAATAACGAGGTAGGCCTACATTTTATTATCACCAGCTACTGTGTTCTTGTACATGTAGGGATGAGAAGTTGAATTTTTTTTTTGGTCGTAACAAATAAATAAAGGTACTCACGTAAACAGGGAAGCCAGGAGAGCATGATAACATTTACCATTCAAGTGTACAACAAGCCAAATGATCACAACTGGTAAAAGAGGGTCCACATTCACAGAGCTTAAAACGTGAAATCGCCATCAAAAGTGTAAAACGGAAGTTACGTGTTCAAAGAGAACTTCAAAGCAAGAGAAATAACTCTGCTACCTGTTCAGGTGAAAACAATTGGAGGGTCGGGTAGCTGACGTAAGAAAAATATATTCTGTGTGTTGACTCCGCATACTGTGTAACACAGGCGAGTCCCACCCGTCGAGCGCCTCACTGTTTTCTTTCGCGGGAAAGTGGAAGAGCGGGTCTATAAAATGTTTCAAGGATTACAGACGATTTACAGGGTTTTAGAAAGAAAGATTTGTACAGTTGTTCATCGATTTAATATCAGTCCTGATGATATTGCTCAATTCAGGGCGCTCGAAAGCCCTTTGACGAAAAATATGATTGCGTTTCCTTTGCGTTTTGGTTGAAGGCTAATGGTGCCAGATTTTTCAGCTCATTCCATTCATTTGTGTTGTTCGGAGACCTCGTGGACCCGGTGCACCTGGTCAAACAGGTTTTGTCAAAGGTCAGATCATTGGTCATCGGATCGCTGACGTAACACTTCCTGATTTATTAGGAAGTGCAATTTATTAGGCTGCGCAAGAATCGGCGCCCAGACACAGCTTCACAATCCTAGTACCAGGGATTCATAGAAGTCCAAATTTTTACTACCCACTATAAAATATTGAGTTCTTTTTATGCTCAAATTGAGTTTTTCCAAGTTTTTACGGCCCACCCACAAGTTGATATTGAGTTTTTGAATGTTTTTACCACCCTACCAATTAAGATATGAACAAATAGTTTCTGTAGTACTAAGGTGAGCTATCTAATGTGATTTGGATAATGGTCATCTGAATGACAAAAAAACACATGTTCTGTATTGTAACTTGCTCACTTATTTTAATAGATTTCATTTTTTTGGACCTCGTGTTTGTAGCAACACCAACAGCGGTAAGAGATCACAAACTATCATAAACATTCAAAGATAATTATCATATAACGCTTGCAAGAGACGCTATAAAATCCTTACATCATCAGCGGATTTTCACGTAAGATGTAGCAGCTGTCAAGCAGAATGATGTCTTGAACTCAGACTTCTACTTTACGTCCATCGCATGGTTGCCGTCAAACTTCAGAACAAAGGAACTGCAGGGGTAGAATTTCGCAAAATTTTGCGAGAATCCAGTTGGATTCTTAGTGGCTTAGTTTGCGAGAATCCAAAGAATCCAAATTTGCGGAACCAAGCATTTCGTGACCAGTTGCCATTTTCACTAGTGCTAGTTACTGCACAACTATTGTGTGTCCCAACTAATCTATTGAGAACGTTTTGTTTGATTTTTTGACAAATATATATTGCTGCGTTCTGAAACTTATGTCACTGGTAAAATGCAATTATTATAGTATTCATGCAAAATATTAGCAAACAACATTCTGTAGAACTATCTGTTTGAAACATTTTCTGTTTTGGGTGTCATTCTCTGGGTTAAATTTTGGAGGTATGGTAGCACTCCATTTCCAGCTAACACCCTGCTACTACAGTCTGTCCTGCGTGGGGCGAACTCGCGACCCTTGTGCCGACAGCCGAACCTCTTTAACCCACTCGGCCACCGAATCACTCTACCAGATACTGTGTTTAAAATGTAGTCATTCTTCGCGTATGCTTCGCACTGCGCTTGTTTTACCTAGAAGAACTATGACGTCACCTGGTTTGTGATTGATAGTTCCTGCTCTTCTCCCCTGCATACCGCTCTTCAGTGCCAGAGGGAGAATTGGATATGCGGTAAAACCAGGAAGCGAAATATCCCCCGTTTTAGTACTGAATAAGTAACAGACTGTAGTAGCAGTTTCTTACCCCATTTCAGTATGCTTTCATACCTGTTTGACGTCAGCCATTGTTGATTTGGGTCAGTTCAATACTCGTAGGTTTGATAGGCATTCTATTCCATTCATGGAATTTTTACAGTTCCACAATGTCACAAATCAACAATAATGCCATGATGTCACAATAAGACGTTACAAAGACAATTCATCAATACTGGCCACAGTAGCAACGTCATAGCGTTGACCCTGACGTCACAATAGAAAATGACAACCTCCCACTCCTTTGCACATATGGGACAGTCCCACCTCAGCCTTGGCGATGTCAAAATTTAACCCAGAGAATCACCACCCAAACAGAAAATGTTTCAAACAGATAGTTCTACGGAGTGCTGTTCGGTAATATTTTGACTGAATACTATAATATTTGCATTGTACTAATGACATAAGTTTCAGAACACAACAATATATATTTTTCCAAAATTCTGACAAAACGTTCTCAATAGATTAGTTGGGACACACAATAGATGTAAACTTCTCAATGGGAAAAATTGAAATCGCCTCATTTATTCTGAGGAGGGTGGTTAGCACACCTATAATAGCACAAATTAGTTCAGGCGAGTGATTATCTCCATTGATGAGCAGTATTCAAATTAAACATGTTTGGTAAGTGGTAAGTATATACTCTTAATTTTATTTCATTTGTATCTTTGTATTGCATATGAAACAAATATTGGAATTGTCTGCATTACAAAAAAAAAATAATCATAAAAAATAAATAAATAAATAAAAATCTGGCCACCTGCTGCATTCCCTGACAAGCAGTAAATCAACAATTGTTATTAATGAACCTTTATATAAAGACTAGGCTATGGATTTATATGAGATACGCAAAAACATTAAAAAAAATAAGGAAATTCCAGATATTTTTATGTACCACATTTTCTCATTTTATACCATGATGGTTTTTACAGTGAAAGATAAAAATTACCAACAAAAATTGAAGACTCACGGACATAAACAAGAAATGCAATGCCGTTAAAGTTAAAATCTAGACTTCAAATAAACCGACTTCTGAAGAAATGCATGTTCTCAACGTAAAGTGCTAGACCGCGTTGTTGTTGTTGTTGTTCATGACGGGTATCATACACGCAATGTCTCTGCAGAAACGATTTCCTACCGCTTCATTCTACTTTGCCCGATGTTCTGTCTTAGGGAAAATTGTTTGTCATTCTAATTATGAACGAATCCGAATCAAATTCATCTGCTAAATGATATCCAAAATGTCCCAGGTTTCGTTTTCACCCTCGTGTAATTTTCGTCTGCAGACCGCCAGCTAGCATTCAATTCCTTCATATAGACTGTTTTCGTCTGTTGGGTTTAACGTAGGTAGCTGTGCAGGTAGCAGCCGAGCGAAGGAGAATACACTCATACCTTCGGCGCCAGTCGGGAACCATTACAGAGAGTATTCGAGGCTCCCAAAAATAATCGAGCAAAGGTCTCCGATGTTTAGTTAGCGCATTACGTCAGCAAAATCTGAATCCGTTTGTGTACGTTTCGCAGAACTCGCAAATTGTCGAAGGATCGGCGATGATTTTCACATCACTGAAATAATTTGCACCATTTCGAGTATTGAGTTTTCGTCAAAAACATTGAGTATTTCTTGTCCAAAACGTACACTTTTGAGTTTTTTGCTGTCTATATTCAGTTTTTGACATTTTTTTTCTACCGTTTAACGGTAGTAAAAACGGACGTCTATGAATCCCTGAGTACATGTGCTGCCATTAAAAAAACTAAGTGATATGAAATGTAAAGCGGAGTACCTACAGCTGTGTAGGAAGAAAAGCCACGCCCACCTACACAGCAAAGGTGCTATAGCTACTGTGCAGCCTAAAGCAGTCCCCAGCATGTCTACGGGCCGGGGCCTACCGTAACAGCATAAGAAAACAAACAGCATTTTGGGAATATAGTACCATGTGATTTTTCATTGTAGCACCAGTGAAAAATACCCATCGACTTAATAGTACTGTAGATTTACAGATAAACAACAACAGGGAAAGTTTGTCAGTTACTTGTCGACGGGCGGTGGTTCTCTCCTGGTACTCCGGCTTCCTCCATCAACCAAATTAACTGTCACCATATGAGTGACACATCCTTGAGTGTGACATAAAGCTAATTGCCCCCCTCCCCCCCCGTAACAGACCTTGTCCTTGTGTATGCGTGTTGTTGTTGTTTTGGCCATGCGTTGACCAGTTGACACGCATTTTCATTTTAGTGAGATGCTGTAAGCCTGTCTTGTGGTTATACAATGGCCTTACCATATGCTTGGTCAATGCACATTGTTGCCCAAAGCAGTTATAGCTGTTAAATTTAGTTCAGGGGATACAAATAAAGAGCAAAATTTACAGGCGGAGTCAAGTTGCGTCTTTCCCAGAAGCACTCTCCACTATTCGGTGTATTTCGTGTATCAAGGTGAGCCCAGCAGAGTAGTCTCCCCTAGACGAAGCCAAACAGACTTAAACCAGGGTAAGGCCTACATCCAGAACATTAACGCATTGCCACATCAATCATTTGCCATTAGAGAGAGTATTATTTCATAATTGAAATGTCATAGTGTTTGCTGCATGATCATTAAACAAGATGCATGCGTTGTTGATGTACTTGTGCATGATATTTGAAGTTGATTTTATATAAACAAAATTATCTATTGAAAATCACAACAATGTGTTTGTTCCTGAGCTGAGTTCATTGTTAAGCGCATGTATATGTTAGTATCCTGAGATCCGATGCACAGTAGACTGCCGTTGTCCAAGGAATTTCATATCCACAGAGTTATAAATCCAAGGGCCAGGTTAGTTCCGAGTTCCACCGGTCCCATCTCTGCTTTGGCCCGAGTAGTAGGAAGACGGCAAATTCATACGAAAAATGACGATCCAAAATGAGGAACTGTGAAGCAAGCCCGTAGGCTGGTTTGGCAACGGGGGGGTTCGGCAGAGAATATCGCGGAACTCCTAATGCGAGCGCCGTAGGCGCGAAGCCCGGCTAGGGGGGTCAAGGGGCATGCCGGAAATTTTTTGAAAATTTAGATGCCATATGGCGCGTTCTGGCGCAGTTTGACAGCATATTTTCGACATCCGCCAACTGCTTTTTTTTCGACTAATAAATTCAGTATATGACTATATTCGACTCGTTGTGTGAATGATAATCTTGTCGACTGGGAGATGGTTAATATTCAACCATGGGAAACCCCCTAGAAGATAGGAGCCGGACACTCTTAATATGGGATATTCTTAGCCTCCACACCGGCCTGCCGATATATTTGTGCCACTTCAGTTCACACTTGTTACGATCTGGTAAAGAGATGGATAAATCACGCCAATAATTCCTCCGATTGAGCCATCCTATTATCATGAAACTGGCCCATGTTTATTACTGTATATTTCGCCGCTATCTGTCATAAAGAAAATATGTCAACCAGCTAAGACTTGATCATGTTAAGAATAACGATGTACAGCAGCGGCGGCGGAAGCTCCCAAAAAGTGGGGGGGGGCTCGACTATCATAGCACTTTAGGCGAGGGTCCAGGGGCCGCCTAGGCCCCGGAAGCTCCGCGCTCCTAGATGGCTGTCGACGCATTCTGGCCGATTTCCGGCATACAAAACGACATATCATCACTATATAATCAACTGCATTTTGAGATAGTTTTTGTGATTTTTTTCTCGTCATTCAGAAGAAAAATTGAGTTGATCACTTTTGAATGTAAAAAAAGTATTTTTCCTTTCCAAAATTCGAACTAAACGCAGTGATCTCGAAGAAAGTAACATTTCAGCAGAGGGGTGGAGAGCGCTGACGCGTGTTTGAAGAGAAATATGTGAACACAAAAAAAGAAATAATATGAACGCAATTTTGATTTCTAAATTTGATAAGCAGATAATCGTCTAATAAATCCAACTGAATGTGTAGCAATGCCAGGGAGGTCAATCGCTCCTGGCCCATGGATGCCCGCATGAAGGTCCTTCCGTGCACTCTGAATTTTTTTTTTCCCCGGCAGCGGAACTCGGTCTGCTCTGCGGGGGGGTGCGTACGCACCCCCCGAACCCCCCCAGCCTACGGGCCTGTGAAGTGACGTGGAACTGACGTCACTATGACGTAACATCCGGTCACGTGGCATCCAGGTCACATCCGGGTCAAAGGTCACATCCGGTCACGTGACGGCCCAGCAGAGTTATCTGTCCCTACATAAGACCGTAGTCACCTCCAATGTTAATCTACGGTGCATGTATGGGATAAGGGTGGTCATTTTTTTTTTCTTGTGGTTTTTGCTATGGGTTGTGAAACCTTGTTTTCTTTGTCTCCAGCTGTAGAACACGAAGCGAGGGGTCTCGAGGCCATGCGTTGAATTTTTTTGAAAAGTTACCGTGCCCATGCGCACTGGGCAAGTAGCGCTGGGGTGGACGTTTTGGGGTCTACAGTAGGTGGACCCATAGTCATCCGATTGGATGGTGTGAGGTATCAGTTTGAAGCATTCGTGGCGGAGCGTCCAACTGGATGGGTGTGGGGTGGGAATATCATCTATCTGCGCATGCGCATTAGAAAAAGTGTATTTGAATGAACGTTTCGGGGCCGCGACGGACCAATAGTGGTCCGATCGGGCCGTATGGGGAATCACCGTGAAGCTCTCGTGGGGGACCATCCGACTGGACCAGTGTGTCGTCCATTCTGCGCATGCGCAGACAGGGAATGGTGGGAATGGACATTGAAATGGACGTTTTGGGGTCGAGGTGGGCCCATAGTGGTGGTACTGGGTCGGAGAGGGTACCCAAGTGAAGCGCTCCTCCAGGCCGATCAAATCATGGGTGGGCCCATGTTTTCACAGACAAAAAAAAAACGGATTCATGAAAATGAGAATGGTGTTGTTGTTATTGTTGCTTTTGTTGAGATAGTGTAGTCTCTCAGTTTCGGGGAAGTAAAAGTCAAGGAAAGTAATCCAGTTTAGTAGCGCTGAAAGCAGAAACTGTCAAGGTAAATTTTTCGCGGAATTTTCTGGGAAAACCTCTGTTCTATTTATAAAACACTCGGGAGTAGTAGAGAAAGGGGAGTTTCGGAGGTGCAATGGAGTGCGTTTGGAGGAGATAAGGGCCTTGTTCGAACTGGCTACCTGGTAGAGTTACCTGTGTGTTCGTGTGTGGAAGAGGAGGAGGAGGAGGAGGAGGGAGAAGGAGGAGAAGGAGTGAGTGAGTGATTGTTGGGGTGGTGGTGGTGGTGGTGGTGGTGTGTGTACATATAGGGATTAACACGTGTCCCTCATCAGTCCACGAGTGAGTGAGTGAGCGAGTGAGGTGTGCCCAGCACCCGTATAAACGCATGGACGCACTATCGATGGTGAGTGAGTGAGTGTGAGTGAATAAGTGAGTGAGTGAGTGGTCATATAAGGTCGTTGGTAGAGCATTAGCCTCAGTCTGTCTTCACCTTTGAGAGAACAACAACAAAGATTTTAGTTCAATCATTTTATGAGTATGCTCTTGACCAGTCAGAAGCCGTCCTTTGTGAAAGTTCAATCTTCGTTCGGTGTAACCTAAACATCGTCGGGCAGTCCAAGTTACTGTGAAGGCAACATGTCCTGAAATAGTTGTTTGCTCATTCTGATCGCAATTTCCAGGACCTCGGTGGGTGATAACCCCATATCGCCTTCCAAGTGACGCTTGGTCTTCATGATGGACCTGTGCGTGGGGTTGCCTTTCATTTCAAGCGGCAGCAGGCTATACCGTTCACAGATGGCCATGGCTGTTTTTCCCGATGCTGGGGCGCATTTGGACGCATTTGCAGTCTTCGATTATTCCAGCATGGGTATTAATAGCTTCATACACAATACGACCTCAAAAGGTAGGTTCTTCCTCACTTTCTTGGGAGTTAGGCTGAATATCTGAGGTCAAGCTCTCCGTATCAGTAAATGGATTCTCAGCAGTTTCTGTTTCGGTATCATTATCTGCCTCTTCTCCTCCAAACGCACCCCATTGCACCTCTGAAACTCCACTTTCTCTATTACTCCCGATTGATCAATAAACAGAACAGGGGTTTTCCCAGAAAATTCCCCGAAAAATTTACCCTGACTGTTTCTGCTTTTTGTACTACTAAACTGGATTATTTCCCTTGAATTTTACTTCCCCGTAATTGAGAGACTACACTATCTCAACAACAACAACAACAAAAACAAAAACAACAACAACAACACTCTCATTCCTATGACTCCGTTTTCTTTCTTTGAAAACATGCACCCACCCATGACATGATCGGCTGGAGGAGCGCTTCGCTTGTGTACTCTCTCCGACTCAGTACGCCCAATATGGCCCCACCTCGACCAAAGAACGTCCATTCCTATGCCCTCTCCGACCATTCCCTTTCTGCGCATGCGCAAAATAGAAGACACATTAGTCCAGTCGGATGGTCCCCGACGAGAGCTCCACGATGACACCTCATTCAGCCCGATCGGACCATTCTTGGTCCGTCGCGTCCAATTGGATGGGTGTTGGGTAAGAATATCGTCTATCTTCGTATGCGCAGTAGAAAACGGGCATTGAAATAGACGTTTTGAGGTCGAGATGGACTCATAGTGGTGCGTTTGGCCCGTATAAGGCCTTATTTTGAAGTTCTCTTGGGGTAGCGTCGAATTGGCCTGGTGTCTATTCCTGTTTCATCATTCTACGCATGCGCAGTCTGGCCGTAGTATGGAAAGCAGGCATTTTAGGCGTTCGTGGGGGTCTTTTGAGTGATTGATGGACCATTCTTGGTCCTAATAGGCCGTGTAGGGTGTCAAATTGAAGCTCCCGTGGTATAGACCACGACTTGAGGGATGTCCATGTCATCTGTGACGTCATTGGTGACGTCAATAGTAGGAGTAGTAATCAAGTAATTGGTGACGTCAATAGTAGGGGTAGTAGCCAAAGCGGGCGTTTTGGGGGTGCTTGAGGGTATGTATGAGCGATGATTCAACTCTCAAGATAGCTCAACTGCAAAATAGTTCACGTCCAAGATGTATTACAACTATATATACAATAGTTCAAAGTCGAGATGGTTCAAATCGAAATGTTCAACTTCAACTATTAAATAGCAGAATGCGACTCAGATTTACAAATGACACACAGAAATTCACTTCAAGGGAGTTCAGTTCCAGGATAATATAATCCCAAGATAGTTCAAGATATATCTTCGAGATAGTTCCGAGTACAAGACAACTTTATGTTGACAAAATTTTCACTTCTATAGGGAAACATGCCTGAATCGACTCATGATCATTCGATGTCCTGTGTCCAGTTGACGTATTTCAATTTCCTTGGGATATTGAGTAATATAATACGATATCGAGAGACCCCTGAGGGCGACGGTGCAGTGAATTTAGAAGTGACAGAAATCAGTAGGTCTCTTTAGGCCTCTAGTGACTGATTTTGTTTTTCCATCAGACGAGCTCCAAATGAAACTTAAAAGCGAAATATACAAGGAATAAATCAATAGCAAAAAAACCCGTTACAGATCAGATCAAGCAGATAGTTATGAATTACAGCAAAAACTCGTGATGCCGCAAGTCACAAAATTTCCTGCATATGTCATAGCAGTGTCAGATATGATTCAAGTGTAACATACGAACAGCAACAACCTTAGGCTGGTCGGTAGTACAAACTAACTGCTAAGGACGCAGTATCACAGCAACAAAACTCCATATACAACGTTTCTAAAGTTCAGTAACTCGTTGTCCTCGTTCCCAAGGGACCTGCTGAAGTTTACATGCATATCTCCCTGGTCAATTGCTTATATTTTGAGGCAAACAGCGCAGCAGAGAACGCTTTCGCTCACAAAAAGTCCTTAACTCGTTATTTTCTTTAACCATCTAAAAATGGAATATGTGGATGACTACAGCGCATTTTTCGACCCAATTGCATATCATGAAACTGGCGGGGAAGCAGATGTAATGCAATTCATCAGCGAAAACCTACACAAAGTGTACACCTCCGGTAAGACATTTTATTTATTAGGTTAGTGTAGTGATTCGCTTAATCTTCTCTGGTACATAATGGGGTGAAACCCCAACAAAATAACCATACCAAATCTGAAATTTTATTTGCTCTTGTTCGGATGCAGTGTTCGGATGAAAACATGGTCCTGGTCAACAATGATGGTTCACAATAAATACCTGCTTCTGTTGAACCAGCATAGTCCGATTGAACTCAACGGTCATCGTCAGCAACAAGAAACGACAATAAATTTATCGCACGTACTCATCGCACGTTGTTCTAGTAAAACGTTAGTCCTCTTAGACAATGACGGTCGACAATAAATTTATTTACCCTAATGTCGCATTTTTTTAGTCCGAAGGAAAACATTGATCCTTATCGACAATGGTGGTCGACAATAAATATCTTGCTCTTACTCTCGCAGTGTTTTGTCTCTGCTCTCGCAGGGGCAACAATACTTTTCTCTGCGTGAAGCAATCTGTTGCGTTACGTCGGACCGTAATTGGAACCTTCGCTGTCAAATACAACTCAAGTTGGCCAAGTGATGTTTATTTCACTCTGCTATTTACATCCAACGAACAGATATTACCTGCAATAGTGAGTTATAACGTTTTGCTTTTCTATGAATCTATATTATTAGATTATTTGTTTTTTAGTTTGGTACGATTGCTCTCAAATTAATTCGACACGCATCGATTTTTGCGAACTATCTTCCCCAGGGCAAATGTCTTGCCCAATGCATCAAACCCCCAAAATGTTCAAACAAATATATTATATCAATGAAGTGTCACATACATAAGCTTGCCTGGAAAACACTGACAATCATATCTAGAGTCGATCTGTACAACGTTGAAAACAGCTGCGATGTATTGGAGTACAATGGAGTAATTATTGCAGCAATTTCTTTGAAAGGAAAAAAGCTGAAACAGCACTGTTGACGTGGCTTGATAATGTACACACGTTATATCATTTAATGATTTCTGTTTGTGTCTAGCAACGAAAGTGATTGCCACGCAATTCGGAGCGCAATTACGCTGTGGACAAAACACACGTTTTACTATCAACGACATCGCATATTATCGAGTTATATGTTTAACATTCTCCGGTTTCGAGTGGACTACCAGTCGCTCAAGTGATTTTCAAAGCCACTATTTTTCAGAATATTGAAGAAATATCTGAAGACACGTTGTAGCATAATTTACAGATGACATCAAATAATTATTATCAATGGAAATCTCCCTTTCTGATATAATCCCAGGGGAATATATGCAATTCTATTCTAGACTTTATTTTAGAATTTATTTCAATGCACACTCCCTTTAACTTATCTCATCAAAAGTGACTCAAATTCTAGAAGCAGGTTCGAAGCGAGAAGGTTATACCTACAATAATGAATCAGTTTATAGAATTCTCATTGTTGGTGTTTCTCTTTTTTTCCATACATAACGTGTAGGAAAAATCTTGCTATCAGAGTATACATTTTCATTCTAATTCGTTATCCGTTTATTAATGCACGTATGTTTCGCCGAGAATAATCTCTCCGTCATAGAGTATATATGTTAGGAGCATACGCCTCCCGAATGGTTCAAACCTGCTTTTGAATGCATCTCGATTCCATTCTCCAACGAAGTCTAGTTACTTCGAGAGGAATCGAGAGGGTCGTGTATTTGGAGAGAAGCCCGGGACAAAAATGGATAGAGATGAACCGGAAACCTTCTATACGAGATATTTAACGGTATTACTTGGTTATCGAGAAAGCGTCTTGATCGACTGGACGTGTCCCCTAAGAGCAAAAAAAAAAAATCTTGTCGGCCGTCATTCGCAACCTGAACCAATGTATTCTTCCGCACTAAAACATTGCTAGAGTGAGTGGAAGGAATTTTTCACCGACCGTCATTGTCAGCCAACGTTTTCGTTCGGACTAAAGCAGTGCGGGAGGAGGGACAAGGAATTTATTTTCGAACGCCATTGTCGATCAAGACCATTGCCGTTCTTCAGATTTATTAAACACTGCGATATTGAGGACAAGGAATTCTTTGTCGACCATCATTGTCGACCAAGACCAATGTTTTGTTTCAGAGTATGAGACTGCAATAGTAGGGGGAAGAAATTTGTTGTCGACCGTCAATGTTGACAATTATTAATTATTTTTTCCTTCGTCTGGAAACAGGGCTTCGAGAATTAGGGGATAATTTATTGTCGACCGTCTTTGTCAACACTGACAAATATTTTCTTTTGAACTAAAACATTGGTTCGAAAACACGGGTAAGAAGTTAGTTGTCCAGTGCACATTTTTCTCCCAGACGTAAAACTGGATTAAGAATAAGGGAAATAAATTTATTGTCGACTCTTATTGTTGACAAAGACCAATGTTTCATTTTCAATAAAACACTGCATCGAGATTAAGGAACAAAAAAATATACCGGCACCACCGATTTTCCTCGGACTAATGCCCTTTTTGAGAGTAGCCATGATGTCTCGTTGTAGGAACAGCGTAAACTGAAAAACATAATTACGGAAAAAGTACTGTCAGGAGAAGTGAATAAAAATTAAGCATACATTGTTGAACTATAGTCCTAACAATTACATGTAATCACTGCAACCCCAAAGAATATGTCAGAAATGAAAATTAGAATCAAAAGCTTTTTCTTAGTTGTTGATCTAAAATATCATTATATGAATATCAAGTCAGTCAGACATAGATATTCTCTTTGACTGTAGGCCGAAATATCTTGGAATTATATCTATGTGAAATTTGACAACACAATATATCAGCAGCATATAGGTATTCCATGGGTACTAATTGTGCACCCCTGTTGGCTGACCTGTATCTGTTCTCTTATGAATATGACTATAAGCAGGCGCTTTCAAAACCCAAATCCAATCAAAGCCAATTCCTTCTCATTCACCAAACGCTATAAAGACGATCTTCTCGCTGTGGATAATCACTATATATATGACACATTGAAGGATATCTATCCACCTTCACTGGGATCGAAGGAAACTACGGATAGCCCCACACGAACGTCATATTTAGATCTATATCTCCATACAAATGAAGCTGGCATTCTCTCTCGTCGACTTATGACAAAAGAGATGATTACAATTTCGACATCGTAAACTATCCCTTTCTGGACAGCAATATTTCAGTGAGACCTGCATATGGCGTATATATATCTCGCCTAGTAGCATTTGCTAGATCCTGTGTTAATTGTGACGATTTTAACCAACGTCACAAAACATTGTTGCAGAAACTTATAAAACAGGGCTATTCCACCCAGCGCTTCCACTCAAATTTCTCAAATTTGGCGATACATATCGCATGCTGATAGCAAAATACGAGCGTAGCGTGCAAGATCTATGGCGTTACGTTTCGTAACTTGTGTAATTCCGCTTAACCCGGGGCTACGAGCCGTATGCACCCATGTACTTCAAGATCCTCATGGTGGTCATATGAAAAGTCACAAATAAAGCGTGACTGAGAAACATCATTCTGTAGATGACGACTTTACAACGATCATTATGGATTAAGAATACTGATCAGCGTTACGGATTTTAAAAACTGTTGATTGCTTCTCTCTTGCAGGAAACTAGCCTATCTGTTTATGTATACTATGATTGTCTTTTTGAATTTGGTGCTAATACTGTTATATGGAATATGGAATAGGTCTTTGGATTATGGACGCGAATATTCTTTAATGGACGACGGCTGAATTATAAATGACGGACTAGACGCTTGTAATTATATGTGATGACTAGGAAAATGCGCATGTTAATTAAATGCAACATTACAAGTGTGATGAAAAACGATGCCGGCTCCTGACAAGTCATGTGACCTAACAGATAAAAGTACTAACTGCATATTTTGTGATTCATGTGACGATTTGCATCTCAGCCACACTTTTATTGTGGGAGTTCATACAGACATATTGGATTTTCATGATCACATGAACCCTTGCACCGGTGTGAGCGGTATTAGATACAAATATATCAGAGCGATCATGTAATAGCCCTATCGAGTCATCTGCTGGAAAATGACGACCCATTAACTACCAGATATGAAAAAATGTCCCAAACGAGGGATAATTTGTGTAACAGATACGTATTCAGAACAGATACCCTAAGGGCCCGACGCCGACAAAGCGTTTCATTCTCCACCATGAGTGAAAATCACAAAACTACAATCATAGTGATCTGTACAGAGGGCAAGCCCTGGGGACGAAACGTCCACCAGCAGAATCTCGTCATATACCGGCAATAATTAAACGTAACGTATGTATATACTATTGCAACTGTGTGTGTTTCGTTACTATTGACCTCTGCTGAGAGTATCATGAAGCTTTGTTTTTCATTATTAATATAATTATACTTGCAATTTCGCAATGCTCGAATAAAGATATAAAATATGTTCATTCCGCATGGTATGAGGTATATGTTGTCATGTGATATTGGTCACCACTATTGTGCATACATCATCATCGGTAGAAGAAAAATCTAAACAAATGCCTTGATATGAGGACCGAAGGAGTACACTGTCAGAAGGATTGGGTTATATCTGGTCATTTTTCCTCAGTGTAGTGTAAAACCACGGAGTCAACCCTGGGTAAACCTTAGAATACAAAGGGTAAATGCAGACCCTATCGTACAACGGATAAACCCTGGGATAAACGGACTAGATATGGGGTTGATGACTTAAAGATCCGCAATGTTTGATCACGTTATAGTTTGACTATGATAGAAGAATGTAGCGTCACGATTTCACTCAAATCGCCATACCACTATCACGGTAGTAATGTATTTAAAAAAGCGTTGTTAGAATGATGAGACTGGGAGTAGGTAACTAACTGACTGCTAATATCCAGGCATAACACCTGTAATACATCATCCATCTTTCATATCGATAGGGCCCTCGGTGGCCGAGTGGTCTAAGGCGCTTCGCTGGTGACCGCTAGCCTCACACCGCTGAACCGGCACGGGTTCGAGCCCGGCTGGTCTATGTGTGAAAGTTTGTCAGTTACTTGCCGAATTGCGTCGGTTCTCTCCGGGTACTCCGGCTTCCTCCACCAACCAAACTGACTGTCACCATATGAGTGAAACAAACTTGAGTGTGACATTAAACCAAATTCCCTCCCTCCCTCCCTCATATCGATAGTCTTAAAACAAAGACAATTAATCAATATCCTATTGACGTAACAATGATATCAGACTGGAAGTACACCCGCACAGTGTACGTCCAATATCGAAAACAAATGCAAGGGTCAAACTCAATGCATAGCCAATATGAACATAGGAAAATTGTAAGCCTCTCTAACGAAAGCGTGTTATAAGAAATATACTAAACAGCAGAGAGAAAAGAACGCAAACTAAATGGTCTATTACATATTGTATTGATCAGCTGATTACATGTATATGACATTTCAACGTAATGTTCATTAACATAAGTTTTAATACATAATTCGTTCCCTTAAAATCAACTATAACCATAAATATAAGCAAATATTTAAAATTCAAACATAGCATTCAGTTTTACAAATTCCCCAAATCTGTTTATTAATAACATGGATATATGGCAGCAGCGACGGCGGTTGCGATTGTAGCGGCGAAGTGAAACGCATGACTTGTGTTGAGATAATATATGCTTGCAAGTGAAAGGGACATAGTGACATCATCAAACTGGAATTAAATACATATTATCTGAACTTATATTAGACCTGTTTCGAGAAGAGTATCCGTATTCTTAGAGAAACCGTCAAACGTATCAGATCGTCAGTTCTCGCCTATAGGATTACCATAATGTGGAGATAGGATTACGTTTGTGACGTTGCTACGTGGGTCAAATTATACGTAGCCGGGCCTAATTTATTTCTGCGGAGATAAACTCATCAGAATGGCGGAAATCTATCAGATCAATCTTAAATATTCCAACGGACTGCATCGGATTTCGAGACGAAAGATTCGACGGACAGCTCTTCAGAGAAGTGCTTAAAATTGCAACGATTGTAATCGTATCCACAAATTAACAAGTTGTAGAACGAACTAAATCAGTACTTCGTAGATGAAAATTAACTTCTTCAGAAAGCGAACATTCAACTGCTGCGGAAAATGACAACAACATTTCGAGGATATGATGAGTCTAGGGAGTTTGTGAAAATACAAATTGCCTGCACGTGATTCTTTTCAATAATACCATCGACAGACAACAAATTTCTTTGTTAGGTCGTAGACTACTTCATGAAAAACTATGGCGATGTCACACCTTCACCATACGGTCACCTCTTCATCGAAATATTTATCGATCGAAAAATGTACTAGACGATGCTAATGGACCAAGCGGAAGAAATGAAATTACTGGAAAGTAGGTACATGTGGAAGATGAGCTATATACTCGGACCAATCGAAGTGAAGATGACGAGGCCCAACAAGGGCAGGGCCAGATAACGTAGGCAGGGCCAGATAACGTATATGATAGAAATGGAATGCCGTAAAAGAGAATACTTTTCAGATGACAAGAGTGACCATGATCAAGTATACATCCCATGGAGACATGGAAGCGAACTAATTGCAATATCCGGAGAGTCATATTTGCCAAATCAATAACAAGAGCGTATAGCGGGGATAGAAAGCAGTATTATTTGAACAAGACCTATCATTAAGATGAATCGGGTAAAATTGCAAAGGTTGATTATTACAGTTCAAGAGTATAATTTTGGTAGTTGTGTCCTGTCGTCCTGTTCGTACATGGCATCAATTCAACATTCACGTTATATGAAGTTTGTTTTCTTGTATTTTCCTAGGTATGATAACAGGCAGGAGTTTCCTCGATTTCGGGACAGGACCTTCTCTCCGCAGTCTTGCCAGTGCTTCCAGATACTTCAGTGATATTTATCTGAGTGATTTCCTGGAGGCTAATCGAAACGCTCTTTGGCGTTGGTTGACAAAGCACCCAGAATCATTCAATTTCTCAGATGTATTCAAGGACGTGTGTAGAAGGGAACGGTCAAGGTATGTCCTTACAATGAGCATACTATATCATTTATACATTTCTTTTCTTTTGTTGTATACAAATCAACACGGGAACCCCTTGTCTCAAATTGCACGCACATCGCCCTGTTTCGTCGAAACACAACTTAAATTTTTTCTTTTAAGGATTTTCTGATATTTTACCCCCTATTGTCATATTAGTAGTGGAAATTGGAGAGTGCTGGATCACATGCTGAATGTGAAGGGTATACGTGATATACAGGCTGGTGGGAGCAATATGATATGTGAAGGGGCCATGATCACGATTACGTGGATATTTGGAATAAGGGATGACTGCAGCTTGCAGCCTTGCGTCTGGCAGTAGCGGTGCGTCTCCCAGGAGTGCGCCTCGCAGTAATCAGGGGACAGAATTCTGCACGGTACTTTTCGCTGCAGTCATCCCTTTCTCGATATTTGTGAAGAATTGTCGGTCATATACGGAATATGTCTCTTGCTTATGAACGCAATTCGTATAAGGTATACTACGATGTATGCGACTTTGAATCAGACCCATATTACCTAGTCCCCACCGTATCTGACTGGAGATCAAAATTAGACATCTTGTATCCCAAAAGTCCTCTGGAGCAATGTGACAAACATAATCAACTTCATACGTGCGGAACTGTTTATTGCACCACGCACCGGGACTGTTTATTGCACCACGCACCGCTTATTACATAATCCCTGTTGACATCGTATTACACATAACACTTAACGATTCATGCCAGCTGGCGTTACGCCATTTCATTGCATACTCCATCTTGACATCCGATAATACGTGACACGTGGAGGTTATTGCTAGCTGTCACCTACGTATTACATAGCGTGACAATTAGGGTCATAGAATCCTCATTACACACAATAATTCATCAGTAAACAGACGTTTGAGTTTAATACATGGATCTATAAAAGAACATGCTTATCAGACTTAAGGCTGGCATCACTGGTATTATAGTAATACTATGTATACCCTCTCTACTATTAACTGGATTAAACATTCAACATCCTATATGTCGGTATGAGAATATTTCTGAACCAATTCCACCTATTACGGCTATATCAAATACAACGATGTGTAGATTTATGCAGTGAGTACCAATCGACCGATGTTTGAAAGTTCTGGCATGTATGTATTGGGGTAAACACATGGCAGCTGATTTACGTTATTTCCTCAAACGGAAAAAGCCACGATGAAAGGTGACTACCGTGGGCTTTATTGTTTTTCAAATTTGATATGGCATGTAGTATTTCATCTACAGTGATTGGTATATCTTCAATTAGTGTATTTCTTTCCTGTGGATTTTCAGCCGGTGTCGTATTTCTCTCTTCAAATAGATATTTAAAGAAATCAAAAAAATTCTCTGGTGTTAAATTTTTTGTCCAGGGCATGCATGTCCTTTCTTATTTAATTATTTCCAGAATTCACGTGGATGTTTACGTTTTAGTCACCGAATTTTGTTTTATTCCCCAGAGTGTATTTTATAGCGAACTTTACAAGGCGGTATTTCATTTAGTATAAAGGTTAACTTATCAACAGCTAAATTCACATGGGGAAACTTATCTTACAATGGGGATATGTTTGCTCTTTACAGGAATAATCAATCATTTGTGTGCACATACAATGACTGCTGGTATATTAATTACAAAAGTGGAGGCGGTATATTAATTACAAAAGTGGAGGCTGGATTTGCGGATGCGTGCTACAAAATGTCATGTGAACAATGCCTTATATTAGCATCTATTATTTCCTTGACATATCCGTTATTACAGTCGAGTATAAAGGTTACTGTATCGGGTCCCAGTTAATGCCTAACTGTTAATGCCTAACTGTACGAATCACAAATTTGAAAGGTGATTATTATTAGAAGCGTTGAATTTGATCAACAAATTATATTATCGTTATGGTATTTTGATTTGTTAATGTCCAAATTTAATCAGTTATTTTTAATCTCTTATCCCTATTTCCATCTCTGACGGGAATAAAAATAGGTTGTCTCAGTGTTTTAGTTAGGGCCTAGAAGTTATTTTATCGTCGTGCAAAGTTGAAAGATTGAAAAAATCTACAAAAACACGACCTCTCTCCACTAAATCATAAAAATTTCATGAACAGTACCGAACTTATTAAGCTTGCCTCAGATTTTATGAATGGGATTTTTATATGTCAAACTGGGTTTTATTCCCGCCAATGTACTTTTCACTCCATTTATATGTGTTCTCTATGCTAGTTGGTGAATAAAATTTCATTCATTCATTCATGCACAGTCATTCTGTATCATTGTGCATCTCACTGAACTGAATTGCCTATTCACTTAACGGAATGTTTTTGCCTCCGTCGATAAGGAATGCAACGTGAAATCTCCCGCCATAATGGGGAACCCACGACTCCTGTGATTTCGAATAGGGTTTGCCATGGTTCCCGACGAAATATTGAGGCAATGTTTTTGGACACTTTTGAAATAATGGGGAACCTCATTGCAATGCATTTCAATGGGCCTTGCTTCTGTAGTCGGGTTCCACCTTCCATCATGCTTCACGAGTTACCTTTTGTCAGGTTGGCCGTTTCCAGCGGGAGATTCAACATGGCGGCTCATGTTGTAGAGATAGACGATGCAAATTTTTGCCGTTTTTCTGGTAGGTTTTTTGCCGCTATTTTATGCCATTACCACACAACGATTTCTAGTATACCATCCGTCATTTCTGTATATCGCAAAGTATTTGTCTGTTGATGATTTATGTCGAAGCCAACCAAATTGTCCAAGTTGTTGTTGTTGCATATTAAATGACCGGGAGGTCACGCACTGACTGTGGAAGACCAGCACAATCGACGATGCCCTGATTTTACCGATACCTTTTTTGTTTTATTTGATAATATCTAGCAGCCTGGTAGTTAAAAAAAAATATTCAAAATTTTGCTGATAAATTCTGTCTCCTTGGGGGTAGGGCGATGTTGGGCTATTTATTTTGGCATGAATTTCTTGTGCATTTATAAAATATTTACCAGCATTTTTGTAATGAAGCATCAAATCATAGTTTATTGTTTGTTTTAAACATTTCAATACACTGAATTAAAAATTATTCTTGAATCTATCAAATTACCTTGAGTTCAAATAATGGTTTGATTTTGCAGAAGTTCCAAATTGATCTGCCTGCATGAGTAATCAGATTAGTGAAGTTAACGTCCAACAAATGCAGAATTGAGTTTGGCATCCGGCCCCACGTTATTATGTCTCCCCCATAGTTATGTTGGGGGAGACATCTAGTGTTTGTGGTGTCTGTCTGTCCGTCCCCTTTCCTTGTCTGCAAGATATCTTGAGAACTACTGGACGGGATTTCGCCAAACTTGGATGAAAGCTTTATTGGGATAGCCCCCTCATTTGATCAGGTTTTGGTGTGTGTGCATTAGTCCGTGTCCGGTGTCCGGCCGTCCACCCATTTACTTGTACAAGTATATACAGGCCTTGTCTGCAATATATCTGGATAGCTACAGTGTACTGGACAGAATTTCACCAAACTTGGATGGAAGCTTCATTGGGATAGCCTCCTCATTCGATTAGATTTTGGTGTGTGCGTGCGTTCATCCGCGTCCGGTGTCCGTCCGTCCGTCCATCTGCTTGTACATGTATATACAGGTCTTGTTTGCAAGATATCTGGAGAGCTACCACACGGAATTTCACCAAACTTGGATGGAAGCTTCATTGGGACAGCCCCCTCATTTGATTAGGTTTTGGTATGTGTGCGGGTGCATTCATCCGCATCCGGTGTCCGTCCATCCGTCCATCTACAAGCACATGTATATACACGCCTTGTCTGCAAGATATCTGGAGAACTACCAAACGGAATATCACCAATCTTGGATGGAAGCTTCATTGGAATAGCCCCCTCACTTGATTACGTGTTGGTATGTGTGTGTGCATTCATCCGTTGCTAGTGTCCGCCCGTCTGTTCATCTACTTGCACATGTATATACAGGCGTTTTCTACAAGATATCTGGAGAACTACTGGACGGAAGTTCACCAAACTTAGATGGATGCTTCATGGGATAGGCCTCTCATCTGATTAGTTTTTGGTGTGTGCGTTCGTCCATGTCTGGTGTTCGTCCGTCTGTCCATCTACTTGTACATGTGTAGTGTATGCATATGCAGGTTCTGTCTGCAAGATATCTGAAGAACTACTGGACGGAATTTCACCAAACTTGGAAGGAAGCTTCATTGGGATAGCCCCTCATCTGATTAGGTTTCGGTATGCAAGCATGCATTTGCCCCGGTCTGTTGTCCGTCCTTCTGTCCATCAACTTCTACATGTATAGACAGGCCTTGTCTGTAAGATATCTGGAGAACTACTGGACGGAACTTCACCAGACTTGGATGGAATCTTCATTGGAATGACCTCCGCATCTGATTATGTTTTGGTGTGCGCTCGTGTTTGATGTTCATCCGTCTGTCTACTTGTACATGTTTAGGCCTTGTCCTCAGGATATCTGGAGAACTACTGGACGGAATTTGCCCGAACTTGGATGGAAGCTTCATCGTGATGGCCTCCTGATCTGATCAGGTTTTGGTTTGTTTGCGTTAATCCATCTGTTTCTGATGTCCATCTTTGTTACATGTATGTACAGGACTACTGTGGAGAACTATGGGATGAAACCAAACTTGGATGGAAGCTTCATTGGAATGGCCTTGTGATCTAATTAGGTTTTGGTGTAATCTAGTACTTGCATGGGTCCATGCAAAATGTGCTTCTGTCTGTCTGTCCAATTTTTGTTCACTCCATATCTTGGAAACTACAGAAGGCAGATGCATGAAACCTCTATACAGTACAGCATGTATATTATAGGTGTGCCTCTTGTATGTTTTGCATCTTTCCTATAATGTGATCAGTTTCGAAATGATTGATGCTTCACAATTACAGGAATTCCACATTGGTTGGACATTGCAGGTGTCGGCAATCCACCCATTGCTATATAAATCCCGACTCCTCACTGGGCTACTGCAACAATGAAAATCACCTCTTCGCAATTGATATTTTTAAATGCGCAGCTTTGTTTAGGATACTTGTTGCTACATTCATTTTATAGCACTTTCCCTTAAATAGTGTGCCCACTCAATGCAAGATGGGATGTTGGGGGCGATGCATGTTTTTGCTTCAAAAAACAACCAACACAGGCTTCATGCCAGAGCGGCAACCCAAAGGTCAAAGCGGAACCTCTAGTTCCGTGATGTATTCCCCTACCCTATTGCCTCGATGGACCCTATTGCCCCGACGGAGGTCTTTGCGCTCATCCAGCGCTTGTGTGTGTAGCCATTTCACTGAAATAAACGAGAGGAATATAAAGACTTTCCCCCATCTATTCCACAATACTGCATAGGAGTAAAGCCAAAACATTACTTTAGTAAAGCCTAAACATCAATTTTTTAATTTAGAATTCTGTATTTCATACAGAAAAAATACCCAAGTTTCATACTATTAAAGCTCAGAGTCAAAAGCAACTGTTTCTTGGTTCTTATCGCTTTTAATTTAGCATGGCACATTCAAATATTCGTGTGAGACAAGTTTGGACAGATTTATATCAATACTGAATAGAGCATAGGGGAAATTAGAACTCATTAGAACCGATTACAAAGAAAGAAGTTTTTGTTATGCATTTTAGTTATTTCAATTACGACCGCTGAAATTCATTATGAACAGCGGTTAGGTGTATCGCATGCATATGAGATTCTTATCTCTGGTCATGACGCGTCATGGCCAGATATTTTGCCATATGCAGTGCATTAATCTGATCCACATTTGGTATGTGAAACAGATTTTTGGACGACTTACAATGAAGTTGCTTGACCTAATAACCTTGATGTGTTGTTCTTGGCATTAATGCCTCGTGACTCCACCAGAAAAGGCACGTTGTTCGAAAGCATAAGCGATTGAACTGCGGGAAAACGCATATGCAACCATCCACATGACTTTACAATAGATCTTGACGTCTCAACACAAGTCGGTTATTTATATGGAGAATACCTACATTTATCGATCTGGAGCTGACGTTTCTCTTGAGATACTTCCAGCATTCATCGCGGCAACCTTGGATTTGTTTGAATGAAAACATTAGTACCTGAGGTACATCCGACTTCTGCGCCATCTTGGATTTCAATATGGCTGACTGGCAGCCATCTTGGGATTCTATGAATGAAAACATTAGTACCAGAGGTACATCCGACCCTTGCGCCATCTTGGATTTCAAGATGGCCGACTGGCGGCATCTTTCCTATAATGTTATCAGTTTCGAAATGATTGATGCTTCACAATTACATGCATTCCACATTGGTTGGACACTGCAGGTGTCGGCAATCCACCCATTGCTATATAAATCCCGACACCTCACTGGGCTACTGCAACAATGAAAATCACCTCTTCGCAATTGATATTTATAAATGCGCCGCTTTGTTTAGGATACTTGTTGCTACATTCAATTTATAGCACTTTCCCTTAACCCTACCTGGCCATGGGGGGGCCATTATGACCCCCCCCTACCAAACTTTCTGCACTATCTCCGGGACGGCGAAAAATGGAGAGCTGAAACTCCGTGACTTTATCATTTGTCTTATTGGGGTCATTTTGAGCTGATTTTCATAACCCCCCGAGCAGAGGATCATGGGTAAATTCAAGATGGCGGCCACGTGGTGTACCAGAAAAGTGATTTTTTTTGTCATATTTCTTCAAAGTTTCTGCTTTTCCGCAATGAAAAGTGGGCAAAAACTATTTTATTTCGTATCACATTAATATTTGCTAATTTGTCATGCAGTTTTTGTGGAGAAATTTCAAAAATAAAAAATTCGGAAAATCTGACCAAAAAATCGCGTTTTTCAAAATGGCGTCACTGTGACGTCATCAAAGCGGCCATCTTGAATTTTTTTACATTTTCTGGTAGAGCTTGACCCAAGGGTATAGTGTAATAAGTTTCAGTCCCCTACCTCAAGGGATAAGAAAAATAATTAGGGGGGCCATTTCGCCCCCCCCAGGCCTGGACAGGTCCCAAAAAGCCAAGGCCAGATAGGGTTAAATAATGTGCCCACTCAAGGTAAGGTGGGATGTTGGGGGCGATGCATGTTTTTGCTTCAAAAAACAACCAACATAGGCTTCATGCCAGAGCGGCAACCCAAAGGTCAAAGCGGAACCTCTAGTACCGTGATGTATTCCCCTACCCTATTGCCTCGACGGACCCTATTGCCTCGACGGAGGTCTTTGCGCTCATCCAGCGCTTGTGTGTGTAGCCATTTCACTGAAATAAACGAGAGGAATATAAAGACTTTCCCCCATCTATTCCACAATACTGCATAGGAGTAAAGCCAAAACATTACTTTAGTAAAGCCTAAACATCAATTTCTTAATTTCATACAGAAAAAAAATACCCAAGTTTCATATACTATTAAAGCTCAGAGTCAAAAGCAACTGTTTCTTGGTTCTTATCGCTTCTATTTTAGCATGGCACATTCAAATATTCGTGTGAGACAAGTTTGGACAGATTTATATCAATACTGAATAGAGTATAGGGGAAATTAGAACTCATTAGAACCGATTACAAAGAAAGAAGTTTTTGTTATGCATTTTAGTTATTTCAATTACGACCGCTGAAATTCATTATGAACAGCGGTTAGGTGTATCGCATGCATATGAGATTCTTATCTCTGGTCATGACGCGTCATGACCAGATATTTTGCTATTTTGCCATATGCAGTGCATTAATCTGATCCACATTTGGTATGTGAAACAGATTTTTGGACGACTTACAATGAAGTCGCTTGACCTAATAACCTTGATGTGTTGTTCTTGGCATTAATGCCTCGTGACTCCACCAGAAAAGGCACGTTGTTCGAAAGCATAAGCGATTGAACTGCGGGAAAACGCATATGCAACCATCCACATGACTTTACAATAGATCTTGGCGTCTCAACACAAGTCGGTTATTTATATGGAGAATACCTACATTTATCGATCTGGAGCTGACGTTTCTCTTGAGATACTTCCAGCATTCATCGCGGCAACCTTGGATTTGTTTGAATGAAAACATTAGTACCTGAGGTACATCCGACTTCTGCGCCATCTTGGATTTCAATATGGCTGACTGGCAGCCATCTTGGATTTCTATGAATGCACACATTAGTACCAGAGGTACATCCGACCTTTGCGCCATCTTGGATTTCAAGATGGCCGACTGGCGGCCGTCTTGGATTTCTTTTTACCGCTATTTCTCAGGAGTTTTCTTTAAGAGTGCTGAAGCGATTTAGTTGAAATTTGAGTGACAGTTTGAAATGAACTTGAGTGACATTGATTGACATTCACCGCGGCCATTTTGGATTTGTTTGAATGAAAACATTAGTACCAGAGGTACATCCGACCTTTGCGCCATCTTGGATTTCAAGATGGCCGACTGGTGGCCATCTTGGATTTATTTTTACCGCTATTTCTCATGATCTATTGCATGGATTTTCCTAAAATTCAAGCCAAAATGTTCGCCACTAGATTTGAAAAATATTATATGTATATATTTCTCACATGCTAAAAATATATCTTTCAACATACACACAAAAAAATGAGGAATATCTGGATATTTCAACAATACTATTTGAAAGGAATTGGTACGTTAAGATGGACAAACCGCCCAAGGAGAGGTACGGTAGGAGTTTATTTAAAATAAAACATTAAATATGATATGAATATCTCGATAAGCTTGAACTGGGTCATTTTGTTGGACTGAAATATTGGGGGCATGAGTGATATGTGTTTTAAACGATAGTTTTTCAAAGTGGTAGGTTTTTATAAAATTGGCAGTTTGGGCAATTTTATAAAATATTGTTTTCATGATATGGTTCTCATTTTCAAAACGATAATTGTAGCAACGTTTCAATGACGTCACTTCCGCCAAAGGGCGATGTTCGTTGTAAGTATATGCTGCATTCGATGCTCAGTTGTGTTATTATTGGATAATATCATAGCTAACTGTTATTGTGTTCCGCTTACTTAGTAAGTCTAGATTTATTCCCGAAACAAATGTGACAGTTGCGACACTGTGTTCTGCACGGGACGCAATCAAACGACGATACCCACCTGACCAACTAAGACGGACGAAAAGTGGTCGCCTCAGAAGACAGTTTGCGTTCTCAAAAATCAATTGGGTTGGCGTGTGGTTTGGTACATTTCACGTGAAGTGGGAGGAGTGGTAATTAAAAACATCAGTATGTAGTTCCAGGCTAAAGTACAAGAAGATCAGTTTTCCAGGGGCGAACTGAACCGGTTTAACCTGGAACGTAATGGGACAAATCAATAGTGTATGTTTATCTACAATAGCTGGAATCTTGACCCCTGGGGGTGGGGGGGGGGACACAACCTCCCACTTTTTTAGATCACAATGTTTTAAGTCATATCTTAGATAGCACCAGTCCAGCATTTAAAATGGTCGATATATAGGTCAGCCCCCCCCCATTTCCAAATTTGTTCCGCGGTTTTTGCACCAGTATTGGTTTCGAATTACCGACCGACTAATTTGGAGTACAAAAGATTGTCTGTTTTTGAGCACGGTGTGGGGAACCCTTCTTAACGATCGTCGCTGTAACTGTAATCACTTGTGACAAACCAAACGGGAAACGTCAAATAAATCCAAGATAGCAGTGATAATGACGTCACGGTGACGTCATATTTCCGCCAGACCTCTACCCCCATAAATATGGAAGAGTACAGAACTTTCCATGTAAAATTTACCGGTGTCCCACATACTTAACCGTAGAGAAAAAAAAATGATCGTTCCCAAGAGAAAACAATTCCATTTCGAAAAAGAAAGAACATTTTACATGCTTTTCCCAATAAAATTGACATCCAAAATATAGTTAATTTTCCATCGCGCGAGTTTAACGCCGATCGATATTTATAGTAATCAAATATCAAACTCAAATCGTAAAATTCAAAATTCCCAATTTAATTTCTGAGAAAATTGCGCCGGAAAATAAGTACTGTATAACTTTCGTCAATAGATACTCATCGAATATCTCATTGCTATCATAGATGGTATTGTACAAAAACACTAGTGGCGAGACAACGTTTACACTGAAGCTATATAAAGAGTAACGTACACGGATTAAATTTCCACATCTCCACAAAAGTTCAAATAAAACGGATACCCATATCATCGCTCCCAGCACTTTCCCAAGTCTTTCTACGCAACAAACCTATTAATGTCAAGGTTGGCTTGAGCTAGTAATTGCAATTAAAACGAGGATGGTCTATCGAACTTATTAATTCATTTAATTTAATTCACCCCCAAACAGCAACATATTCCAACATATGTGGCGAATCTATGGTGTTCTATTTGTGCCAAGTTTCCGTCGCCTTTTAAAAACGCGACGTCGCCTTTTGGAAAACACGACGTCGCCTTTTACAACGCGACGTCGCGTTTCTTTCCTATGTTTTTGCATTGTAAAACTCGACACAACGGAACTCGACGTCGCGTTTTCAAAAGGCGAGGTCGTGTTTCACCCACGTCTTGTTTGGCAATGTTAAAAGATAGGAAAGAAACGCGACGTCGTGTTTTTTAAAAGGCGACGCCGCGTTTTCAAAAGGCGACGTCGCGTTTCAAAAGGCGACGTCGCGTTTTAAAAGGCGACGTCGCGTTTTGAAAAGGCGACGGAAACTTGGCACAAATAGAACACCATACGAATCATATGTCAGAGAAACGAGGGCACCATGACTTCGTCGAGTTGAAGTTGGACGATTGGCTATGGACATGATAACCCGAGTCTATTCATCACCAAACTAGCTTCCAACAACCCTAGTAACAACTCGGCGGCGGAATTCCCCGATCTCTAGCATGAAACTAATCGCACGAAACAGGACCTGTTCTAGTTCATACAACTTGTAGCATGCATGCGACTAAAATCGTATGAGTGTTCTCACGAAACAACTGAGTATGCTACAAGTTGTTACTACAAATCGCACCGTGAAAATGGACCTTAACCCTAACTGGCCTGGGGGGAGGGTGCGGAAAGGGCCCCCCCCCCCCCCCATAGTGAACTTTTCTCTGCTGCTCCGAACGACAAAACCGAGGAGGCTGAAACTTGGTGACTTTAAAGCTTATCTTACTAGGGTCATTTTGAGCCTATTTTCGTATACCCCCGGACAGAGGATGATCTGTAAATTCAAATTGACGGCCATGTGGTATCAGCGAAAGTTATTTTTTTCTGTATATTTATGCAAAAATAATTATTCTATATTTTATTTTATTTTTTTAGAGAGAAAAATCGGAAAAATGAAAATTCCGAAAAATCGACCCGAAAAAGGCCGAAAAATGGCTTCCGAGAAGATGACGTCACTGTGACGTCATCATGGTGGCCATCTTGGATTGTTTTACATTTCCCCGATAGAGCTTGAACCCAAGATACTGTTTCAGCGCTCTAGCCTTAGTGGTAGAGAAAATATATAGGGGGCAATTTCCGCCCCTCTCCAGGCTGCGATACCCCCCAAATCGCCCAGGCCAGATAGGGTTAAGCGATTTCCAGTATCTCGAAATATATATAAAAAATGAACGAGATGAAACGGTTTCATCCTTCAGGTAGCATTCATCGATGATAATTCATCATCCCTTATCACATAAACATGGACTTATACTAGGTAAGAAGAATGAGGGGAAAATATGCCGGCTTACTGACAAGAAGTCATATGACCCGACAAACAAACATGACAATAACCAAAACGGATCCGTGTGATAATGTGTATGCCTGCGCCACGCGTTTATTGCAGAGTTCATTGGACATCATGAATTACATAATCGCACGGCTTGAGTTGTATTAAAAACAAATATTTACAAATATACACATATTGAAATGGCTAGCGGCGATTTTGGAAACGACATAGAGCCAAGAAACTTGTTTCCCAAATGTTTATATTATCAGGCGTTTATATTACTTTAGCACCATCGTCTGAATCTGCAAACTGCAAACACCAGAGATTGATATAATCGAATTGTATAATTTTCCTGAATGTGTTAGTCGTAACATACATGTGCAAGTCTGACTGGACGTCTTAAGCTGAGTATCCACTGTTCACACAATATGTTCATTGCACGATTGGTCAACCGCTATTGCTGAAAACAGAGCGTTCCAGTTCTATCTACACCATGTTAAATTTTAAGATTTTAGTATGTCCATAGTTAACCCTACCTGGCCTGGGGTGGGGGGGGAGGGGCGAAATGGCCCCCCTACCAAACTTACTGCGCTATCTCCGGAACGACAAAAAATGGAGAGCTGAAACTCCTTGACTTTTGAGCTTATCACACATTTGCGTACACTTCGCCATCCATAAGATGGCTTGCGAATCGTGTGTCTCCATTATCGCGGAGCGATATCCGGTGTTTTACCGGATTCTGTTCGGCCTTCATCCGGCGGAGAACAGACTCTAAAACTCTGATAAATTACAGGTTTTCATACATACCTCGGAAACGGATATTGCCTGGGCTTACAAAATATATATGTATGAATAACTTTCGTATCTTCCAAGAGGTGTGGTAGATCTGTAATTTTGAACAAGTAGATCATCACATGACTCGAAAATGGCGGGTTACGTTGGGGTGACCATGGTAGACTTTAGCGGATTGGCTGACGAAGTCACATGGTATTGATTTCTGGAAATTCCCTCCTGCAGTTGCCGAAAGTAGTCTGAAATGGATACACACGACCCCAGGGTCAGTCTTACCGCGTATAGATGACCCAGATGGTTACAGGTTGCTTATCACATTGGGGTCAATAAAACTATTTTATTTCACATCACAATAATATTTACTAATTTATCATGCAGCTTTTGCGGAGAAATTGCATAAATAAGAAAATCGGAAAATCCGACAGAAAAATCGACCAAAAAATGTCGTTTTTGAAAATGACGTCACTGTGACTTCATCAAGGCGGCCATTTTGGATTTTTTTTACATTTTCTGGTAGAGCTTGACCCAAGGGTACAGTGTCGTAAGTTTCAGCCCCCTAACTCAAGGGGTACGAAAAATAATTAGGGGGGGGGCATTTCGCCTCCCCCCTCCCAGGCCAGGATAGGTCCCAAAAAGCCCAGGACAAATAGGGTTAAGTCTTGGATACATTTTGAACTCTGCCCTTTCATAAATATTGTGATATTTAACGATTTCCTGATTTTATGATCACGGTGACCTTGACTTCAATTTTTATCCCATCGGTATATATGCCGGATGGGATCATGTCGTCACGCTGTCCGGCTAGCTGGCTTGGATGGCTGGTTGGATGGCTGGCTGGCTGGATGAACGACGTGACCGCTCTAAAAGGTGAACCGTTCCAGCTAGAGTCTTCAAATTTGGTATACTGCATTGTTGGGTGGTAAAGCACAAGTCTGTTGAAATTGGGCACATTTAGTTGATTTTCGTGGTTTCCATGGCAACATAACGAAAAATATCCATATAACGACGTGACCGCTCTAAAAGGTGAACCGTTGCAGCTGGAAACTTCAAATTTGGTATACTGCATTGTTGGGTGGTAAAGCATAAGCCTATTCAAATTGGGGACATTTTGGTGTTTTCCATGGCAACAGAACGAAAAATATCCACATTACGACGTGAATGCTCTCGAAGCCGAACCGTTGCAGCTGGAGACTTCAAATTTACTATACAGCATTGTTGCATGGTAAAGCACAAGCCTATTGAAATTGGGGACATTTTGGTGGTTTTTGTGGTTTCCATGGCAACAGAACAAAAAATATCCACATTACGACGGGAATGCTGTAAAAGCCGAACCGTTGCAGCTGGAGACTTCAAATTTGGTATACAGCATTGTTGCATGGTAAAGCACAAGCCTATTGAAATTGAGGACATTTGTTGACTTTTGTGGTTTCCATGGCAACATAACCAAAAATATCCACATGACGTCGTGAACGTTCTAAAAGCCTAACCGTTGCAGCTAGAGACTTCAAATTTGGTATACAGCAATGTTGGGTGGTAAAGCAGAAGGCGATGAAATTGGGTAAATTTGGGTGTTTTTGCTGTTTCCATGGCAACATAATGGGGAATATCCACAGAATGAGGTTAATGCTTTAGAAACAGAAGCATTGCAGCTAGACACTTCAAATTTGGTAGCATTTTATTGTGTGCTTGGTGTTTTTGCAGTTTCCATGGCAACAAATGGAAAATATCCACAGGATGACGTTAATGCTTTAGAAACCAAACCATTACAGCTACATACTTCAAATTTGGTAGCATATTGTGTGGTAAATCACAAGCCTATTGAAATTGGGTACATTTGTGACGATTTTGGGGTCTGTGTAAAAGGGTACCCGGACAAAAGCCCCACGAACAATTCAGTCTTACAAGAAGATGGTTTGATCTGAACACCAATGTTTGACTAACATCTGCCCCCCCCACCCCCCCCCCCCCCCCCCCCACTAATTTCACAAGACCACATCTACTGCAACCAACCTATACTTTCTGCTGGAACACTTGAGACTTACTACAGTTATCACAAACCTGTGTGTGTCAGCATCAACAAAACTGTAGATCATCTGTAACTCCTGAGAAAAGAAAACGGACATGGACTAACTGAGTTCCAACAATCCGGAGCACCTTCCTACCTCATTATCACATCCATGCACTCAATACCAAGGTTCCAACAAAATGTTCCATACAGATTCCATCATCTGTATAATACACCTGGGCCTATCGTACTATCGTACTATGCCTTTAACATTTTACATTAATCAACAATACATGTGAACATTTCCTTACACATAAATGAGAGCCACTTTAATGCTCCTCTTATCAGAGCGGGTGGTTGTTGGGTGCCCGCCCCTTCTATATCTAGTTGTCTCTAGCCAACTTTTCATACAAATAAACATGACTGTTTTTCCCTACTTCTGTTTCCCGTTATTGAATGCCCTTCATCTGTCTATACCGGAGATTTATATTGCTCATGTGAAAGGGCGGCAAGTTCACACTAGGCCGATGGGATCAAGTGTGGCCGTGGCCTCTAGTTACGTATCGTCTCCCTTTGTATCTACCGATACAACAACAAATATCGAATGGTCCCGTCGGTTATTTTGAATTGACGGAGGAACTCGCCTTGATCAATTTGTCGATGAGTTAAACCAAGAATCACGTATACCAAGTTTCGAGTCGATCAGTCAAATGAACCAGTCTCACGACGTGGTCTCTAACAAGAGAAGGATACTAAAGATAACAATCAATCAGCTACGGAGTCTAAATAACATGATGTGGGGTATCCACCTGTATGAGAGGCTGAGAGATCCATACCCCATCCACTTACAGCGAAATAACTCCGAGGAAACTTTGGAGGTATTCGAGGTGCTCCGGAGAGCTCCAGGTCCTGTGGGAGCCTCTGTGTTTAGTCCATCTATGTAGACGTTTGCAAAGATTACATAATGATCCAGGATCTAGGTCATTTGCCCTTCAAGTCATTTGCCCTTCGGACATTTGTCCTTCGGATATTTGCCCTTCTGACCATTTGCCCTTCATGTCAATTTGCCCTTCCGCCCATTTGCCCACACTATACATGGTATACATGTATGAGAAACTGCTTTAGTAAACTTCTGACGAATATGTTCAATTTCTTAATGTTTATTTCACAAAGAAAATATATCAAACTTTAAAAGAAAAAAAGAAATTAAAGCACTAAAAAACATACATCTGGTAGCATCTGACGATTATATTCAAGTTCGGACTTAATGTTTATTTTATCCACAGAAACATGTTCATTTTTTTCTGAAAGTAAAAATGAAATATAAAATGCATATAAACGAAAAAATTATAAACAATAAACATTTTTTTCTTTCATTAAAAAATTTTAATTGGTCTTTGAAGTATCAGATGAAAGAGCTGAGTAAGAAAGACCACTAAGCAGAAGAAGAATATGAATAGTCAGAGATAATCCAGATTATCCCCTCACTGATCACCGATCACTCCCTGAGGCTTGGGTCACTCACAGATAATCCTGATTAACACATCACTGGATTTTCTCTGTTTGAAGCCCCGAAACCGAACTTGAATATAATCGTCAGATGCTACCAGATGTATGTGTTTTTTGGCCTTTAATTACTTTTTTTTCTTTTGATATCTTTTCTTTGTGAAATAAACATTAAGAACTTAAACATACTCGTCAGAAGTTTACTAAATCAGTTTCCCATATACCATGTGTAGTGTGGGCAAATGGGTGGAAGGGCAAATTGACATGAAGGGCAAATGGTCAGAAGGGCAAATATCCGAAGGGCAAATGTCCGAATGGCAAATGTCCAGAAGGGCAATTGACTGTACTCCAATGATCCCATATACGGCAAACATGTAGCACTACAAACTGGGGGAACAGAGGCAATCATAGTTTGACTTAGAAGATAGTACTTCTAAGGATATAATAATGAAGTCTGAATTCGATAGTGCTGAAAACTACTCATACAACCATTGCGCCATCCATTAATGATGAAAGTGGTTGGATCCTCTGGAAGTGGAACAACCATATGTATTGATAATTTAATACGATTGATATGTTGCTATGATATTTTGATCACTATGTATAACCTCGTCCGCTGAGAGTCACCGACTGTTATGATAATGGCAGTTCATAATAGGAAACGTGGTATCTAACAGACAAATGACTTGTTCAAGAAAATGACAACTGTAGAAGTCTGTAATAAATCGGATATATAAATGTGCAAATAAATGTTAAGAATAAATTAGAGATTGCGATATTCAAAATAATCTTACATGTATATATTATGTGCTGAAATGTCATATTATGAATTGATTAATAAAAAAAATGTATTATGTTATAATATGTTTTGCATTCCTTTCTCTATGTTGTTTGGCATTTACCTTTTAGCTACATAGTGTACGACTGCGGTGGTGTGGCTATTGTATATCTCAGTGAGTTCTCCCCATGTACCTTAACAGCTGCCGCGAGACGTATTAAATCAGCAGAATACAGAATAACAAAAACTAGTGTTAATGTCCAGGTATCCTGTGATATCGGATTTCAAGACGGATGATGTAATCAAAGCGTGATATCAACTGGAACTAATCCGTACGAGTCATGAGTCATTGGGTGACAAGAGTGATTATGTAATTAATGCGATATTGCGTAATCACAGCTGATATTAACTAACTGTTATCCAGCTCGCACAGCTGGTATTGGTTAGTGTTTGTCAGCATGTTCCAGAAGTAAGACGTGTAATTTTGATCAACAGTTGTCATTTACCGTTTAACAGACGAGGATCTTCTAGATATGACACGGATTTAAATTCGTGCGTCGAAGAGAGACATACTCCGAATATTGTCGACACATCTATGCAAATAGCTCAGTAATCTTGATCATGCGTGCTTCCTTCACACTCTTAATGCTCTCAGCGCCTTACAGATTGCATGTGGTTCCCTATATCTTGCACGTTTCACATTTCTCATAGTTCTCTATATCATATACCAATTCGTATTTCACATCGCTCTCTATGCCTTCACATTTCCCATGATTTTCTATATCCTATACCCTTCGCATTTTACCTTTCTACCTGCGCCTTGCACCCATAATTTAAATCATTGACGTCGACCTTTTTCTTTGATATTGACCCTTATCTTTGTGTCCTCATATCCGTTGATTACATCTTTTCTTGTGATTGCCGTACTTCTGGTGATTACACCATTTCTGGTAATTAAGCCGCCTCCGGTGGTGACGTGACTTCTGGTAGTTATGTCATTCCCGGTTACGTCGTTTCCGGTTTCCTTCCCTCTCCCCCCCCCCCCTCCCCTCACATTTCACATGTAACCCAGGAATAAAGATTTTCCACTACTCATGCTATTCCTATATATGTTTAGGATCAAGGCCTAATGTGTTGGCCTTTACGTTAAAAAGATATCCTATAGTATATAATCATTTCCAATTATTTCAATTTCAGCGAAACTTGGGAGGAGAGAGAGGAAAACACACGAAGGAAAGTCAAAGGAATTTTGTATTGCGATATGACAGGTGACAACCCGCTTTACCCTTCAATATATCCGCAGTTTGACGTGATCAACTCGAGCCTGTGCCTTGACAACGTTCCAACTTGTACCATTCCTGCTTACCGGAAGGCGATCGAAAACGTCTCTTATCTCCTTAAACCAGGAGGCTGGCTTACCCTTATTGGTGTTTTCGGTTGTACATATTATAAAGTTGGCCAATATGCCTTTAAAAATCTGAAACTTGATGCAAATCAGGTAAAGGAATTTTGGCAGGAGGCCGGATTCAAGATTGAGGTGTGGGAACAATATGACGTAGCAACGAATGAGATGATCAGCAATCCTCTCTCGGACTATACTGGTGTATTTTGTATGGCTGCTAGAAAAATTGATTCCGGACAGTAAAACACAAAATAGCATTTGGCTCGTACAACAGTTATAATAAATGCAGTATAATTATAATGATGATTTCTTTCGAAATTCATCCGGAAATCGGACTTTCGATTTAAAACCGGTTTGGAAAGTTTGAGTTTTCTTTAATAGGAGAGAGACACTGGGACAAAACTGAATTAAATGAACCTGTAATAAATTTATTTGCTTGAGGACCTGTCAATATTTCTCTAGCTGCTTGAAATGTTTTTATTTCGGGGAATGGAAGATGGCACATCACACACGAGTATCCAAATGCTAATTCGCCCGGCTGCGTCAAACGTGGAGGATGTAATATATCTAGCATAAAGAGTATATATATGTGGGTTCAGTTGACCTTTGTCCCCCCAATAGTCCCTAATTTTCGTTAAAAGTAGGTCAGCTCAGAACTTGCTGGTAACAGTCCTCTAATGCACGTTCATGCCAAAAATCAAGGCTCTAATGTAAACGGTTCTCCTTATCTTGCCGACGAAAGGATTCGGATGGACTCACTCACTGACTACCGGACAATTTGCAAATGGTAGCCTACTTCGTAAGAATACCATGCTATTAAATTCACAGAATCCCGGAATGGATCAACAATATTTATAACAACGAAGTCCTCCTCGATATTTAAATAAAAGCTTAAATCACATCTCATTGAAATATAATCTTGTTTCACATAGTAGTACCAACATAGTTCCTTCATCTACTCTATATGTTTCGGATCTTAAAATTGTTTTATTTTCTCATCCTGGGATGGAAAAAGCTCTTTGGGTTTTATTTCCGACAAATATCTTCCATTTGACTATTACCTCTCTTGTCAATGTTATCCCACTGTATGTACCGAACACTTAAACAAATGTTGGTGAAAATTATATTTAAATAATCCAAACAAGTCCTGATCATGATCATAATCCACCCCGGACGGTTCTAATCCAACCCTAGAACGGGAAGTGATCCGGAACGATTCGGAGAGTGAAAACTTTAAGGTATTATAGGAGAAAGTTATTGAGCTAGAATGGTCTACATCAACATGGACGATGATCTTGACCCCGTGCCTACCCTTCATTGTGGTAGAATTTATCATATACCAACACATATACCTATTTTCCGATATATTATTTCCATGTGGACATAACAGTGTGACTAACGTCACAGGACCTACGAAGTAGAGTAGGCATTAGGACTCCGACGCGCACTGAGCTCTTGGAAATCCCCCCGCCCCAATTTGAAATCCTGCCTATATTAAGACGGGCACAGCCCAAGTCAGAATCACCAGTGATTTTCATCAAAAATCACCAGGAATTTTCATCAAAAATCACCAGGAATTTTCATCAAAGTAGGTCAGCTCAGCACTTGCTGGTTACAGCCCCCTAATGCACCTTCATGCAAAAAATTAAGGTTCTAATGTCAACGGTTCTCCTTATTTTGCCGACGAAAGGATTCGGATGGACTCACTCACTCACTCACTCACTCACTCACTACAGGACAATTTGCAGATGGTAGGCTACTTCGTAGGAATATAAAATAAATGTTATATAGATATGGACATAGTTGATATTATACAGATGTGGATATTGTACAGATGAGGCTATATGGGTAATAAATCGATGTGGATATATAGGTCGAAACTTTTTCCCACTTTGTATATATTTGTTTCTCATATTAATTTTCGAATAGCGTTATCTCTCATTGGTGATTACTGGGATTCCGGTTTTATTATCCCCTGTTAGTAGGGTTAAATCGTTCCTATCAAAATCAATTTATACTCTCACATTTCTACTAATATTTGCATTTCCCGCGCTACGTAACTCTTGATAGGGTTAGCTTCCTGTATCCTGTATAATAGATACAATAAAATTAAGTAAATTCAAGGGATTTTGCAGTCTTTTGCTCTTAAGGATATGTGGCCTACCCGAGGCAGTTTTGTACACCCCTTGAGAATGTGTCTTCTGTAGCAATAAATATTCAACATAACAATAACAATGTATAGATTTTACGAAAGCGTGTCCTGTGGAATTCACATATGTAATTTGTATAACTGTTGCTACTTCTGTGTAGAAAATATTTCAAATTAAACGAAAATGCAATCAAAACAATAGCCTTCATTTTCAATTGAAATCTCGTGAAAACTGTTGAGCCCTACCTGACCTGGGGGGGGAGGGTAGGAGGCACTTTCTGCACCCCTCCCCCCTCCTTTGTTGGATTTTTGCTCGTATTTCCGGAACGACAATTAATTGAGAGCTGAAACTCCGTGACTTTTTAGAATATCATATTGGGGTCATTTTGACATAACCATTTATTGGCATAACCTCCCGAGCAGAAGATCATGAGTAAATTCAAAATGGTGGCCATGTGGGGTACCAGAAAGAGTGATGTTTTCGTCATATTTCATCAACATTTTTGCTTTTCTGTACGGAAAAGTGGGTGAAACTTATTTTATTTCATATCAGATGATTATTTACTGATTTATCATGCAGTTTTTGCGGATAAAACAAAAACAAAAATAATTTTTTTTGGAGATTTTGGCCGAAAAATCGTTCAAAAATACTCTTTTTGAAAATGACGTCACAGTGACGTTATCATGGCGGCCATGTTGGATTTGTGGACATATTCTTGTAGAGCTTGACCAAGAGATATAGTGTGGTAAGTTTCAACCCTCTAGACTTAGCGATACCGAAAATATATGGGGGGGGGCACTTTCCGCCCCCTCCCCCAGGCTGCGGTACGCCCCAAAGCGCTCAGGCCAGATAGGGTTAAAATATTTCAAATTTAATGATATACAAGTACCTTGATCAAAGACAACACGAACTAGTAAACGGCGTCTCAGTTTTTATAAGTTTGGCTTAGTTTTTTTTATTATTCAACTTTATAATGCAGAAAGTTATAAGATTTTGTCAATTCATTTCAGGTAAAATGCTACAAAAATGGAACTAGGCAGAAATAAAAAAAAGTGTAACTAGTTTTAGTTGTATTTGATCGATGTATACCATCAAATTTGAAATATGTTGAACAGTTTTCGCGAAATTTTAATCGAAAAATGGAGGCTATTGTTTTCATTTCATTTTTTTTTTTTTTATTTTGAACATTTTCTACAAGGTATGAGCAACAGTTATGTAAATTTGTACGAATTCCCCATGACATACGCTTTCATAAAATACATACATTGTTATTTTTATGTTGAATATTTATTGCTGCACAAGACCAATTATCAAGGGTTGAACAAAACTGCCTAAGGGGGGGGGAGGGTACTTTCCCTTAAGCCTACCAGGCATTTTGCTCCCCCCCCCCCACCAAACTTTCTGGGCTATCTCCGGAACGACAAACAATTGAGAGCTGACACCCCGTGACTTTATAATTTATCATATCGTGGTCATTTTGAGTCTATTTGCATAACCTCTGGAGCAATTCAAAATGGCGGACACGTGGGGTACCAGAAAAAAAAAATGTTTTCGTCATTTTTCTTCTAAATTTCTGCTTTTCCGCGAAGAAAAAATGCAAATAATTTTGTTTAGTTCACATCACATTAATATTTACTAATTTATCATCACATTTTTGCGGAGAAATTGCATAAATGAAAAATTAAAACAATCTCACTGAAAAATCGACCAAAAATGCCGTTTTTGAACATGTCACTGTGACGTCATCAAGGCGGCCATCATTTTACATTTTCTGGTAGAGCTTAGCCCAAGTGTAAAGTGTGGTAAGTTTCAGCACCCTAGCTCAAGGCGTACGAATAATAATTAGGAGGGCATTTCTTCCCGCCTGGACAGGTCCCAAAAAGCCCAGGCCAGATAGAGTTAAGTTTTCTATCTCTCATAATACGTGGACGATTTGTATGTATATGGATAGTATATATGCATATAGGCAGCATGCATGTTCTTGGATAGTTGCAAAAGAAAATTCCCGCTAAGAAATACATGTCGGGCAGTGCTGGTTTTGAAATATGTTTGAAAAGAATTGATGAAATAAATTTTAATTGTAAAAATGTTTAGGATAAATTACTTGGGGATAGAAGGTAATTAGTTACTCACTCACCAATGTATCCTCACTTACCAATATATCCTCACCCAGTACAAGATAAACTTCAAGAAATAATGTTTTCATAGGCGTGCTCAATAGTTATTTTAGCGTGGGAAAGTTTATATTTTAGGGCAAGGGCCAGGCCCTTTATAAACTTTTCCCCATTAACCGTGCGTAAAATAACCATTGAACACGCCTATGAAAACATTATTTCTATTCTATTGCACTACCCAAACTGATTATCAACAAAGATTATAATAAAAAAACGCATATTAAATTTTGACAACCTTTCTTTCCTTTCTTGAAAGTGGACGAGTTTATGTGGTCTCTCAATTGGGGAGTGATATTGTCAGCTGCGTCAGCTGTCTGGAAATTACGTATATATATGTGTATTTGTGTCGCTTTGTTAATAAATTTCACGATAGAAACAACAGTTAAAGTTGAGAAAGAAATTTCATTTTGTTTCATTCGATTGTTACTTGTATGAAAGCAGACGTCCCTCTCCTCATCCGACTTGTTAAATGGAATCTCCCGATGAACATCTGCACTTGACGGGTGTTGATTTCACATAACCGTGCTAAAACGTGTAGCAAATGCACGGCTAGCTCGATGTTATTGACACAAGTGTTATAGAATGTAATATAATCCACTGATCAATAAAATGGAATTACGTTACATGTCTTCTTTTCACTCTCTTGTTTACCCTATTTCATGCCATAATGCTATATTTTGCTATCATTAGAGTCGTTTCCACTTGTTCCTGTCGTCATACTAGCTATTGTTAGAGTTGGATCTTTACAGATCGTTCGATATTGGATATACAAGTTTACTTGCAAGTTGATGACGTTATCATGATGCCATTGGAACATTTAATTAATAGCCCAAGTCGTGAATACTTGAATCGGATAGTTTGAATATGATATAACTAACTCACGCATTCGCGTTGTAGTCTTCAACACCAAAGCTGAGTCACCTGTCCTTGAGCGTATCCGCTCAATAACACGCTCCATGTAAATAGACGCCTGTATGGTATACATCTGCACTGGTATGATTATTAGAATAGGATGGCTGTGATAACTCTTTCTAACTATAGATGAGTCTATCGCGTGATAAAACTGTACGGTCGTATAAATGATTCTGATTGGTTGAATGTTTACATTTGCACGCTAATCAGCCAACGGGGCTCACAGATTTGGTCGGCGACGGGCCTCACAGACTTCTGCGCTGAATAAGAACTTGCATTCTACCAATGGTTTCCCCCGTGTGGGCCGTTTCTTCTAATTAACGGTCACATAGTTCATCAATTTCCATCAGATGACTGACAGGGTTATTGCATCGTTGCTCTTGAATGTTTGTATATAATACCACTCAAGTCGTTGCTAGGGGCCGTGTGGTCATGTCATTCAAGATGTTCACATGAACAGCTACAATAAAACAGTGGTTGAGATACAAATCATCACGGATAATTCTTGGTTCTTGCGATGATTTCATATAAGCAGTCAGATTATTGGCTTGTGGGGTTATATGACCCCTTGTCAGTACGTCGGCATCTTTTTCCACCACCTCTATATGTTACGTTTAATCTAGATATGGAGTGGAAACTGGACATGGTTTCTCTTTAACCCTATCTGGCCTGGGCTTTTTGGGACCTGTCCAGGCCTGGGGGGGGAGGCGAAATGGCCCCCCCTAATTTTTTTTTCTTACCCCTTCAGCTAGGGAGCTGAAACTTATCACACCATACCCTTGGGTCAAGGTCTACCAGCAAATGGGAAAAAATCCAAGATGGCCGCTTTGATGACGTCACAGTGACGTCATCTTCAAAAACGACATTTTTTGGTCGATTTTTCGGTCAGATTTTCCGAATTTTTTATTTTTGCAATTTCTCCTCAAAAACAGCATGATAAATTACTAAATATTAATATGATATGGCATAAAATAGTTTTTGCCCACTTTTCGTCGCGGAAAAGCAGAAATTTTGAAGAAATATGACAAAAACATCACTTTTCTGCTACCCAATGTGGCCGGCATCTTGGATTTACCCATGATTCTCTGCTCGGGGGGTTATGCAAATAGGCTCAAAATGACCCCAACATTACAAACCATAAAGTCAAGGAGTTTCAGCTCTCCATTTTTTGTCGTTCCGGATATAGCGCAGAAAGTTTGGTAGGGGGGGGCCATAATGGCCCCCCCCAGGCCAGGTAGGGTTAAACTTTAAATGTATATAGATTTTTCTGCAATATAGATTTTATCCGTGGAATAATTTGATCAAACATCGTCGACGATTCTTTACAAATTATAGGGAGGTCATCAAACATGGAGGTCGTATACATGAGTGTGGTTGGTTGAATCCTTGAACCTAAACTGGTTAACCTTTTTTACCTTTACTCATTTTTATTTACATTCAGCCATTTTGTTTTATCTTTATACCTTTTTTCTATACTCCAATTATCCATTCACCCTTTGTTCCGTATTCACGGAGAATGATTATCGCATCTGTTTTACAACTTCACTTGTTCATGAACTTGCCAACCTGATCCTTCCCTGATCATAATCCTGAACCTGCTCGTTCTCTTCTTTTTTTTTTCGTCCCTTCTTGTGATGACATTCCTTCCCGTGATGGTATAATTTCCATCATAAAGCACGAGATTTTCTCTGTTGTTTGTACTTTCAGAGTCTCTGGCGACTTTTGGGAGTTTCACCCTGACGTCAATTAGATTCTCGATGATGTAGACGTGTGTTCGGTTTGGCTTCGATTTCAAACTCTTCTTCTTTTGGAAAAAAATCTCCCTTCTTCAGGTATTCAAAGGGTATTCGACTCAAGAATAGTTGGTCGAACATTTTGGGTTACTCTAACCGACCTGAGTGTATTTTGGGTCGGAAATATTCTGACCCCAGAATATTGATGATCTGTCTACTTAACCGGTCGATCCAATATTCTTGCGTCAAAATTTCGATCCAAAATTTTTCAACCCAATTACATTGGGTACGTAACATATATGTTCAGAACTGTTGCGTCAAATGACCACTTTCTTGGGGTAGATTCGACCCAATCATTCTAATAGTCTACGTACACAAGCCTGTTTTAATATCTTGATATCCTTGCCACTTATAATAAAGTAACCATTCATGATATACTAACGAAAAGACATAAGACTGAGAACAGGTAGATCAGATTCAGAATCAGCGACAGGATACGTGCATCGCCGAAGAAATTTTTATTCAAATGATAATTCACAAAACGGGAATAAGGAAGTCGCGATTATTTTCATTAATGTCTTGCAAGATGAAAACCAAAACTCGTGAATCTGTATCGTAAAGCAGAAAACGTTATCAAGAGCAAATCTGAATACAAAATGTACATTCTTGGCCCCATATTATTTTGACGCTTTAACCGCCACTTCTTCCTTCGCCAAGCGGAAAGAGTTCCAGTTTAGATTTCAGGATAGCAAATCTGCAGAAAAATAGATGATGGTTATCTTGGGTGACAATTGCAGACCTTTTTGATTAACCGTTGTATTTTGACCCAGTTACCTGGTCCTCTCATTCCTTTCTCTCTGCCCAATAGTTATGTATTGGTATGCACAGAACAACCATAGACAAAATCGCCCAAAATCTCACCAATTGCACTATTACATCTGTTGGTCGTAACGTCACGAACGCATTCCACTATCTGGACACTCATCCTGAACAAATGACAAAGAGAGTAAAAACATATATAGGATGTGTAATATTCCCCAATTCTATCTTCCTGTCTTTGTTTCTGGATTAAACGCGGATTTAAAATATAAGGATCCAGGCCAACAGGTCGGCAAACGTATTGCAATTGATACTTTCTTTCTATTTTTGCCATATTTTGTGCGTTTCGTTTTTTTAAATACAACTGGACCGATGAAGTCGAAACTTAATATACTTAATATTCATTTCATCTCCAAACGAAGTCGGCTGGTCCATATCTCTGGAGTTTACCATAAATATTGGGAACCGTTGAACCGTTCGATACAAAACTTAGAATACACGATTAATGGGATTGGGCTAATCATGGCTGTTTCGCAAAACAATATGGCCGCCATTGGCCAATCAAATTTGTCGGATTTTCCAAATGCCGAATTTGAACGGTGGCCATATTGGATGGCATCATTCTCAAAATCTATTCTCTCAAACATCTGAACCCGGTATTTTCGCTTTATTTGTTTTCAATATCAAGTGAACATTTTTTCAATTTCAGTTAAACATATCATAAATTTTCAGAGAAATCTCCAGGTTGTTGATTGAAACAGGAAGATATTTCGTGGCACATGTTTATAAAAATCGCACATCATAAGATAAGGTGAGGTTGTCCTATATATCTAATATATTGACTAATGAAATTCTGGTAAACACAGACCCCACAGGGATGATAATACTGACTGTCTTCAAACAGACTCTCATCATATAAAAATATGTCATGCGACCGAGAACATGGACCATATACGAAGACACCAGGTTTTTCACGAACCCTTTAAGCTCATTATCCATGGATACGATTGCGAGTCTCCCATGGTAAGACAACTCAGAATGAAACATAAACATATATACCTTGCAAGATTTTCCCAATGTTCACCAACGTTTTCTCGATCAAATCTCTGTGTCAGGTCATCTAGGTTTTGACTTGCAGGCGTGCTGTAACATGCAGTTAATTCGCTCATAATTCCGTTCAGACAGTCCATATTTTCTTCAACAACTGGCAAAAAAAGAAAAAGTTTTCTCGAACCATAAATTCTGGACATCTAATTGTGGTTATTGTGCACGTATAATGAATCTAAGCTATTTGGAGAAATATTATATTGACTTGGGATTTTGCAGAAGTTTCCAAGTGTTTACATTTTACATGCAACTGCATATACAAATTAGTATTTTCTATAATACTGAACACGCGGTTGCATTGCAGTTCCAATGTGAAAATTCTTAAAATGTTAGGAATATATCAGGTTAGAATGGATTGGAGATAACATTGCCAGTTAAGACAGTAAGATTGAATAACCCAGAGCTATCACAGTTTCTCTTTTACAGGTACATACTGTAAGATTTGTCTTCTGATTATACATTGTCACCTACGGGATTGAGACCCAATGGCCCCAAACCCTGATGACGTGTTATATCTATCTCAGTCACGTGATGAATTGTGTATTCAGTCATCTGCATGACACGTGAACACTTATCCAGAAATCTAACATCGCTTATGTAACACGAAACCAATTACATTGTCATTCTCAATGCAAAGTACATGTGCCGCTAGGCGTGAAGTCCTATATGTAACCCGATACACCAAATTAAAGCTTGCACTTCCGACTGTGCCAGTCCAGTGACCTTGCGCTGGCAATTAAGTTGATGTCATGTTACATAAGGGAGGTGGCAGGCTAATTGAATTGTATAAAGTTCCCACCAGCCATTTAAATGACATGGATGTTGAGGACCTGCATTGCATCAAAAGATAGTGGGATTTTATTGTCATGAATGTAAGGGGCCTACGTCATCATATTTCCGGACAATTGCTCGGATAGAGCTATGGTCATGATCAAATAATAGAAAGCTGATATATCTGGGGTATCAAATATGCCAATATAACGGTTGTAAGTAAGATTTAACAGATGTGAAGTTTTTGCCAATTTAACTGGTTGTCTTTTCGTAAAAGGATTCTCCATTTCAAACGCTTATTTTTCGAGAAGTTCGGAATTGTCCATTCAGTTATTAACTTTGCCGAGTAGAAAAACGAGAGATCCTGAAGGATCTTGGCGCCCACCATTGTCTGATAATTGTAAGCTAATGACAAGAGGATCTTTTCGTCCATTGTCACTAAGAACAAACGATTGATTTGTAATTTTGTTTGCAGAATTTCGAATTTGAGCGAAAAAGATCGAAAAAGGGACACTGGAAAACACCAAGATATTATCTATCTAAGGTTCAGGAGTTTCAAGATTTCTAGAAACTGTACTTGATGTCGGTTGTTATAGTACAAGTGAAATAAGCAAAGTTAGTCTGAAAGTGAATGTTCGGAGGATCCTTCGTCTTCGTTTTGTAGTTTATTTTTTTTTTGCACGTGTCATCATTGGGTACTGGAAGCGAAGACTAATCTCTTTGACACTTTGGCATGAGCCCGGATAATCTTCCTTGAATCGAAACACGCAGTAGTCTACAGTTGTCGAGTTGTGACGTTGTTTCACAAGAGTGACGTCCCTTCGGCAGACAAAACGGTGGGGCAGTTCACTTGCAACGGCATGGACTAAAGTAAACTGATCTAAAATTTGAAGAAATACATTTTAATTCGGAATCATTTGAACTCCTTGATATCGAAGGTGAAAGTATGGATATTCTCTATAGTCAATATATAGAATATGCCCCATCGTTTGATAAGCCGACTCTTGTGATGCAACGTCACAACTCGGGAATCCAGTATTCATTTGAAGCGTAACTTGGATTTTCGAATCGGACCAAAAAGGTATCTTGCACAACTGGACCACAAGGGGAACCTGTATACCAAATTTGAGAAAGATCTATGCAGCACTTCCTGAGAAATCACGATAAAATTTCATGGGGAAATCCAAAATGGCCGCCTGGTGGCTATATTGGATTTTCGAATCAGACCGAAAAAGGTATCTTGAACAACTAGACCCCAAGGGGAACCTATGTACCAAATTTGAGAGAGATCCATGATGTACTTCCTGAGGAATCACGATAACAAAGTTTCATGGGGCAATCCAAGATGGCCGCCTGGAGGCCATATTGGATTTTCGAATCAGACCAGGAAAGGTATCTTGCACAACTAGACACTAGGGGGAACCTGTGTACCAAATTTGAAAAAGATCCATGCAATAGTTCCTGAGAAATCGCAATAACACAGTATCAAGGGGAAATCCAAGATGGCCATCTGGTGGCCATATTGGATTTTGAAAGCGGACCAGAAAAGCTACCTTGCACAACTAGACCACAAGATAAACCTGTGTACCAAATTTGACAAAGATCCAGGCATCAGTTCCTGAGAATTCAAGATAACAAAATATTATGGGGAAATTCAAAATGGCCGCCTGGTGGCCATATTGGATTTTCGAATCGGGCCGAAAAAGGTATCTTGCACAACTGGACCACAAGGGGAAAATGTGTACCAAATTTGAGAGAGATCCATGCAGTACTTCCTGAGAAATCACGATAAAGTTTCATGGGGAAACTAAGATGGCTGCCTGGTGGCCATATTGGATTTTCAAATGGGACCGAAAAAGGTATCCTGCACAACTAGACCCCAAGGGAAAACTATGTACCAAATTTGAGAAAGATCCATGTAGTACTTCCTGAGAAATGACGATAACAATGTTTCATGAGGAAATCCAAGATGGCCGCCTGGTGCCCATATTGGATTTTCGAATCGGACCAGAAAAGGTATCTTGCACAGCTAAACTCCAAGGGGAACCTGTGTGCCAAATTTGAGAAAGATGCATGCAGTAGTTCCTGAGAAATCGCGATAAAGTTTCACGGGGAAAACTAAGATGGCCGCCTGGTGGCCATATTGCATTTTCAAATCAGACCGAAAAAGGTATCTTGCACAACTAGACCCCAAGAGGAACCTGTGTATCAAATTTGAGAATGATCCATGCAGTACTTCCTGAGAAATCGCGATAACAAAGTTTCATGAGGAAATCCAAGATGGCCGCCCTGTGGCCATATTGGATTTACGAATCGGACCAAAAAAGGTATCTTGCACAACTAGAGTCCAAGGGGAACCTGTGTACCAAATTTGAGAAAGATCCATGAAGTAGTTCCTGAGAAATCGCCGTAGCAAAGTTTCATAGGGGAATTCAAGATGGCCACTTTGTGGCCATATTGGATTTTCGAATCGGACCAAAAAAGGTATCTTGCACAACTAGAGTCCAAGGGGAACCTGTGTACCAAATTTGAGAAAGATCGATGAAGTAGTTCCTGAGAAATCGCGGTAGCAAAGTTTCATGGGGAAATCCAAGATGGCCGCCTTGTGGCCATATTGGATTTTCGAATCGGACCGAAAAAGGTACAACTAGACCCTAGGCACAACTAGACCCCAAGGGGAACCTGTGTACCAAATTTGAGAAAGATCCATGAAGTAGTTCCTGAAAAATCGCGGTAACAAGAATTGTTTACGGACGGATTGACGGACGGACGGACGGACGACGGACGGACGGACGGACGACGGACCACGGACGAAAAGTGATTTGAACAGCCCACCATCTGGTGATGGTGGGCTAAAAACTCTTCGACAAAATATCTGTGCTTCAATATTGATCCAGACATTTTACGGGTTTTTTTTTGTTTAATTGAACAAACATTCGATGGTCACGATACGAACATTAATATATCAGCAACAACATTTACGAAACCGAGGAACCGGTTTTTTTTCTCTCTCTTCCTGGTTCGGAATAGTCATGCCAAATTTAAAATAGGTACGTCGTTTGTATTGAGAATAACACAATTCTTTTGTCTTTTTTTTATTCGAAATGTTTAGTCCGTAATATCAGAACAGTGACCTAATTGTATATCTACTAGAATCAATATGGGGGCGCATTCGGCATAATGTGTGCAACATTCTTCTAAATTAGAGGTGTCTGGGACAGTGGGGGGCTCAGATGTCATAGCTAATCCTTACATTGAAATTGAACAGACCAAATTATATGTTTTGTCCCCTTCATACCTGTGCTATACTATACCATAGTACTGTCAGGTCTCACGCGCAAATTTACAAGATTGGCGAAAGACCAGCAAGGCCTTTCATCTCACGAACATGATCGAAATTTATTACAGTATATTATCAAACTTTAACCTGGCCGTGTATGATGTATGTACACATGATAAAGGAAGGTGTTTCGCTCCACCCCAACCCGAACTCCACTTCTGTCTACACACCGCACACTCTTTTTTCGTACGGTTTTGACTGGCTGACATTATTTCACTATCTGAAGTGCGTTCGGTGCATATGTTCAAATGTGTTTATAACGGAGTGGAAAAAGCGAAGTAATTACACGCAACATAACAAGGGTGATAGAAAAAGATGTCGGCGTACTGACAATAAGTCATATTGTCCCGCACGGAAATGTACTTCCTTCCTAATGTACACACCTGGCTGATGTCTATATTGGGTGGATCAGTCTGACGTCAACATCTGTGCCGGCGCTTTAACTTCCATTCTGGCTTAATATATATTACAATGCCCTATACTCCATTAAATTTTAAAATCACGCTTAATGGAATATTTCTTACGGCAAGTATTGTGCTACATAACAAGTGACTACATTCTAGTCAAAGCATGATGATGTGGCAGAAATACAGTGAAAGACATATCAGCGGAACGAATGATCATCATATGAAAAACAAACCGGATGCATTAGAAAATAAAAAAAAAATATGTAGACGCCCGGATATTAGGATTATCATACCACATAGGATTTATATGATGCAGGTTCTACGCCTGTACCTATTAGTTGCCGAGACATTTTCTAAATAACAAAATGGAATCCTGATATTTTGGAGCAAGACACCGCCAACTCGATCAAGGCAACTTGGAAGGACAATTCAAATAGCCCCATATTCACCACGGACAGAACAAATTCGTCGCATTTTTCAAAGAACGGATTTGGACGGGGAAAGTAGAAACAGTACACCAGTCCGCCACTTCGAACGGTTCGATATTTCGTGTCATTCGATATTTCGCTGAAATGCGGTATCAATACCATTTTCTGACTTAACTAACCACTTTTCGGCCATGTGGGAAGATTCAAAGATTATCTTGTAGGAAAAATCCAAAGTTTTAACAGTATACTCTAGAATTGAAGCATTCTGAGGGTCCACTTTACGTTATTTTGACTGTATCTCCAAAGTTATGGACTGACTGTGATTTCATTTACGTTCCACGCAGCGATTCATGCACAGTTTGCACAGCGGCAAATCTTGCAATGTATCCTCAGCACTTTGTCCCTCTGCCTGCAAACGTAGCCTACTTGAATGTGAAGGTTCCTCGTCATTATAGCCTTTCTCCAATGACTGGTAATGTTTGTCAAAATAATTTCAGATATTTTCCGGATAAAAGTAATAATATCCCATGGTCTTGCCATATATACACACTGTTCATCTTCTAAGGCAGTCGTGAGGGGCGACTAACTGAGGCACCCGTGAAGTTCCCGGGTGTAAAAAGGAATAGGACTCCATCCGTGTGGTTCGCGGGTGTGAAAAGGAATAGGACTCCATCCGTGTGGTTCCCGGGTGTGAAAAGGAATAGGACCCAACGTCGTGATATGACTGAAATATAGTTTAAAGCGACGTTAAATCATATTCACGCACTCTAAGGGAGTTCTTCTTGTTTCACTGCATATTTTTGGCGTCCAGTTCAAATTTATCCCAAAATGAAAGCCAGTCTTTTGCATTTCCAGAGAACACTAGAGCCTTTGGAAGTGCAGAACTGTGGTTACGCTGCATTCTCGGGATAGCTGCCTTTTAACTGATCTTAACCTTGATGAATGTAAAGTACTATCACCGCTATTGTCATCACTATTCATGACTGCCACATCTGCCAAATCTCCACTGTCTATTACATCTTAAACTACATGTAATGCATCGCCCTACACTATGAACAAGCTGGTGGTAAGAACAAGACATTCGTTTACTGATTTACTGGTTTTTGACCGATTTCTAGCATTTCATGTTTTTCCAAAATTTCAAAAAGTTTTCAACTCGTATTTCTCTAAAAGTATTTATGTTACGCTTGTGAAAGTTGCCTTGCCTGTTATATACACTGTGATCCAGTCAACGGCGTCTCAGTTTTTATAATTACATGTACGGCTTAGTTTCTGAATTATTCAACTTTTAAATCAAATAGTTGTAAGATAATAAAATTTTGCCCATTAAAATGCTATAAAAATAGAACTAGACAGAGATATAAAAAAAACGGAGACGCCGTTTACTACTCCAAGTTGTCTTTGATCAAGATATACCATCAAATTTGAAATATGTTAAACAGATTTTCACGAAATGTTATTTGAAAAATGGAGGCTATTGTTTTCATTTCATTTTTGATATATTTTGAATATTTTCTACATGGTAGTAGTAACAGCCTTATGTAAATTACATATTAAGTGAACTCCTCAGGACATACACCTTTATACATCATTATTGTTATGTTGAATATCTATTGCTACAGACGGAAAATTATCAAGGGGCGTACAAAGCTGCCTCATGGGGGTTATGTATCCTTCATGACATGCATTTTAATCATCCTGAATGTATAGACATATTGAAAAAAGCGATTCAGAGCCATATGAGTGTTGGCAGATTTTACTTTTTCCAAACTCCTTTTCTCGGAATTTCAATATATGTAGAACAACTAGACCAACTACACTTATAAACGGTTCGAAGATTTTTTTTATCAACTTTTCGTTAGAATAAATTTTCAATAATATTATAGATGTGAAATTCTTCATACATATGCATGAAATGTGATATTGTTGACCGTACCGTCATTAATCAATTCACAGGAAATGTATTCCATTTGCTTGTATATATCGCAGTCGAAGTAGACTATTCATATATCAACTAATCATATATCAACACGCCATCATAGGCATACGAGTTTCAAGAAAGAAGCCGGCCTTTTGCATTAACCCTATCTGGAATGCGCGATTTGGGCTGCACCGCAGTCTGGTGGTGTACTCAATGGCCCCAGACCCTGATGACGTATTATATCCCTCACAATCACGTGATAAATAAGCCTCAATGCGTCAATGAACAGGGAATTAGCAGCAAATGTTGAACTTGTGATCCACTGCATTGTTTCCTGGGATCAGAAATGACTTGTCATTTCATTGTTCGTTGAAACCCAACTAACTGGCGAACCTGTGACACCGACTCAAACGACGCAGGCCAGTACAAATAAAAAAACACCTCAGAAACAGACTTCTCCTGTCCCAACGCTCATGTGATGTTCTGGACGGCGACTATCAAACCTAGAACAGAAATCTTCGGTTTTTAAGCACAACAGGATGAAGCCGGTCATCCTGTTCCATGCCAATCATTTTCGCGAGAAATGCCACAGGCACAGATTCCTACAGACCAGTCACACTTTTTTGCTAGTTTTTTCGAAGTCTCTGTGTAAGGGAAGGGAACAAAAAACAGAGGAAACAACCACGCGATCCATTAAAAAATGAACTATTACACTTTAGATCCTCTCTGTGAAATGAACGATAGTCGAACTTGTATATGGATATTTTGTTGTTTTTCTGCTTTTCTATCTTTTGTTAATTGTTTGAAACTAAGGTGCTTGTAATATTATTAATTGAAAAAAGAAATGTATATTGAAATATAACATAATATTTGTGACATAATATTGCCAAGTTTTGTTTTACATACAGTATAAATTCAGCTGCTAATAGCGAATCAAACTTCGGATTCTGGCATTTCTTTGCATGAGGTGAGTGGGTTCGAAAGGCTGAAGTTTCCTTCTTTGCTTTTAATTTGTACAGGGATACGGATACCTGCGACGCCTCTATGATCTATGAATGAAATGATGGAGAATTTATATAAATGTAACTAAATGGCTCAATAGATGGTTTGACACTGGATTCAATGTTAATACATATAAACTGTTCAAAGGTGTGACCAAACGTATGTGCTAGAGGGCTATGCCTCTGAACTATTTGTATATATCAACATTTGATACGGCTCTCCGTTCGTTCTAAGTTGAAACTCCTCCTTTCTCTTCGTTACGTCGAGTAAGACGCAATGCCGTCGTTGACGCTTTTTCTCACGTTATCTGAAGTTGACCTGTTACATTCTGAAGAAACATTATGCAGTCATATGGACTATAACAACGACAAATCCTATTGAACTTGAAAGTTCGTATGTTATCAATTTGAAATTATTAAATGTTCAGTTGAAGCTCGTGCATTAAATTACGTTCAGGTGGAGAGCTATTATTGAAGATCTCTCGTATGAGATAACAGCATTTCATGTTGAAACGTGTCTGCCCCAAAATTGCTGACGTCAAGGGGAAATCTAAATCTGCATGTCATGTTGAAACTTGTCTGGCGCAAAATTGATGACGTCACAGAGAAATCAAAGTGTGCAGATACGGTATTATTGACTTTGGAACTTTGTTTACCATTAACCCTATCTGGCTTGGGCTTTTTGGGACCTGTCCAGGCCTGGGGGGGGGGGGCGGCGAAATGCCCCCCCCCATAATTATTTTTCTTATATCTTGAGGTAGGGGGCTAAATCTTACCACACTATACCCTTGGGTCAAGCTCTACCAGAAAATGTCAAAAATCCAAGATGGCCGCTTTGATGACATCACAGTGACGTCCGTTTGAAACACGGCATTTTTCGGTCGATTTTTCGATCGGATTTTCCGAATTTTTTACTTTATGCAATTTCTCCGCAAAAACTGCAAGATAAATTAGTAAATATTAATATGATGTGAAATAATATAGCTTTTACCCACTTTTCATCGCGGAAAAGCCGAAATTTTGAAGAAATGTGACAAAAACATAACTTTTCTGGTACCCCACGTGGCCGCCTTCTTGAATTTACCCATGATCCTCTATTCAGGGGGTTATGCAAATAGGCCCAAAATGACCCCAATATGATAAACTATAAAGTCAAGGAGTTTCAGCTCTCCATTTTTTGTCTTTCCGGAGATAGCACAGAAAGTTTGGTAGGGGGGGGGGGCATAATGCTCCCCCCCAGACCAGGTAGGGTTAAATGATGTCACCGGAAGTGACATATGACCACCCACAGTGGCGTTTCCGGTGTTGGTTTTTGCGCATGACTATGGCCAAATGTCGCTTCCGATCAGGTAATTTAATGATAATAGGTCAAGCGTCAATAATACCCTATCTGCACATTTCCAACTACTCAGATAATTTCAGGGGCTGTCAGTGACGGCGATAATTTTAGTGATAGCACTGTCAGTAAGCTCGCAGGTTTGTTCACAGGTGAAGTGTTTATCTTCGAAGCCCGCACTATGTTCATGTCATTTGTGAAATATATATATAGGTTTATTGTTTTGGTGGGAAATTTACAGCACGTCATCAGTCATTACAAGTTAGTTTTTCTTGCATTTATCATGTTTACCCACTGTTGAGGCGTTTACTCCATCATAATCGCTCGATGCCTGTCCATACACAGCAGATGAGTTACTGTCATCACAGTTCCCGAGCTAGCGTATCTTATTGCGATTAATCCGGTGCTGGTGGAGGTGTGCTTATTCCATAGTTTTCACATGCACTACTGCGATACTGCGATAGAAACAGTACTCCAGTTCGCCACTTCGAACGGTTCGATATTTCGTGTCATTCGATATTTCGCTGAAATGCGGTATCAACACCATTTTCTGACTTAACTCACCACTTTTCGGCCATCTGGGAAGATTCAAAGATTATCTTGTAGGAAAAATCCAAAGTTTTAACAGTATACTCTAGAATTGAATCATTCTGAGGGTCCACTTTACGTTATTTTGACTGTATGTCCAAAGTTATGGACTGACTGTGATTTCATTTGCGTTCCACGCAGCGATCCATGCACAGTTTGCACAGCGGCAAATCTTGCAATGTATCCTCAGCACTTCGTCCCTCTGCCTGCAAACGTAGCCTACTTGAATGTGAAGGTTCCTCGCCATTATAGCGTTTCTCCAATGACTGGAAATGTTTGTCAAAATAATTTCAGATATTTTCCGGATAAAAGTAATAATGTCCCATGGTCTTGCCATATATACACACTGTTCATCTTCTAAGGCAGTCGTAAGGGGCGACTAACTGAGGCACCTGTGAAGTTCCCGGTGTGAAAAGGAATAGGACTCCATCCGTGTGGTTCCCGGATGTGAAAAGGAATAGGACCCAACGTCGTGATATGACTGAAATATAGTTTAAAGCGACGTTAAATCATATTCACGCACTCTAAGGGAGTTCTTCTTGTTTCACTGTATATTTTTGGCGTCCAGTTCGAATTTATCCCAAAATGAAAGCCAGTCTTTTGCATTTCCAGAGAACACTAGAGCCTTTGGAAGCGAAGAACTGTGGTTACGCTGCATTCTCGGGATAGCTGCCTTTTAACTGATCTTAACCTTGATGAATGTAAAGTACTATCACCGCTATTGTCATCACTATTCACGACTGCCACATCTGCCAAATCTCCACTGTCTATTACATCTTAAACTACATGTAATGCATCGCCCAACACTATGAACAAGCTGGTGGTAAGAACAAGACATTCGTTTACTGATTTACTGGTTTTTGACCGATTTCTAGCATTTCATCTTTCATCTCGTATTTTTCTAAAAGTATTTATGTTACGCTTGTGAAAGTTGGCTTGCCTGTTATATACACTGTGATCCAGTCAACGGCGTCTCAGTTTTTATAATTACATGTACGGCTTAGTTTCTGAATTATTCAACTTTTAAATCAAATAGTTGTAAGATAATCAAATTTTGCCCATTAAAATGCTATAAAAATAGAACTAGACAGAGATGTAAAAAAACGGAGACGCCGTTTACTACTCCAAGTTGTCTTTGATCAAGATACACCATCAAATTTGAAATATGTTAAACAGGTTTTCACGAAATGTTATTAGAAAAATGGAGGCTATTGTTTTCATTTCATTTTTGATATATTTTGAATATTTTCTACATGGTAGTAGTAACAGCTTTATGTAAATTACATATTAAGTGAACTCCTCAGGACATACGCCTTTATACATCATTATTGTTATGTTGAATATCTATTGCTACAGACGGAAAATTATGCAATTTCTCCGCAAAAACTAGTGAATATTAATATGATGTGAAATAACATAGCTTTTACCCACTTTTCATCGCGGAAAAGCAGAAATTTTGGCCGCCATCTTGAATTTACCCATGATCCTCTACTCAGGGGGTTATGCAAATAGGCCGAAAATGACCTCAATATGATAAACTATACAGTCAAGGAGTTTCAGCTCTCCATTTTTTGTCTTTCCAGAGATAGCACAGAAAGTTTGGTAGGGGGGGGGGGGGGTGGGCATAATGCTCCCCCCTCCATACCAGGTAGGGTTAAATGATGTCACCGGAAGTGACATATGACCATCCACAGTGGCGTTTCCGGTGTTGGTTTTTGCACATGACTATGGCCAAATGTCGCTTCCGATCAGGTAATTTAATGATAATAGGTCAAGCGTCAATAATACCCTATCTGCACATTTCCAGCTACTCAGATAATTTCAGGGGCTGTCAGTGACGGCGATAATTTTAGTGATAGCACTGTCAGTAAGCTCGCAGGTTTGTTCACAGGTGAAGTGTTTATCTTCGAAGCTCGTACTATGTTCAGGTCATTTGTGAAATATATATATAGGTTTATTGTCTTGGTGGGAAATTTACAGCACGTCATCAGTCATTACAAGTTAGTTTTTCTTGCATTTATCATGTTTACCCACTGTTGAGGCGTTTACTCCATCAGAATCGCTCGATGCCTGTCCATACACAGCAGATGAATTTCTGTCATCACAGCTCCCGAGCTAGCGTATCTTATTGCGATTAATCCGGTGCTGGTGTGCTTATTTCATAGTTTTCAGGTGCACTACTGCGATAAAATCGCGGCTGAGATACCAAGGCTATGTCCGTATTTTAATCTGAATGTCAGGTGACCAGGGAGGCTTTCCTGCAAAGTAATATGGTTGTTTGTTGTTTTTAGTCGCCAGACGCCTTGCTTTGATGTTGGTGTCATTAGTGTTATGGACCCGCGAATTGTTCTCGGACGACGACTCGTTACTTAAAGTCGGATCTGAAAAAAGGACAAAAAAACGAAAAAACAAAAAAAACTATTTTCGACCACTATTTGCCAAAGGGTGTCATTTCCAGCCAACTTAGCCCGTTCTTTGAATTAATCCACATGTACTTGCTCACAGAAACAGCGAAAATAGCATTTTATCCTGGCGAGGGACAGCTGTTGGCATGGTTGGTGCAACATTTCAACGACTCTTTCATCATTTGAGCGAGACATTGAGCCTAAAGCAATTTTCACAAAATCATACTACATGTACAACAGGTGATATCTCTTTTGTTACATTCATAGCCATATCATTCTGATTCCTCGCCGTAGAGGTGTCATTGCATAAAATGGAACGAGATAACAGCCAGCAACGCGACGCCATTAGAATGGATCAGCGCAATAAAATATTCTGGAGAGCGGCGTGCCAGAAACTTCCTTTCGACCAGGCGTTCGAATAAGGGATGTAGTCCTTAGTCCATTCATCCCGCTCAATAGGGCAAGTCATTTTGGTTTGGAAATAAATGAACAGAATTAAAGGTTCCATAAATCCTACCTCAAATGTTGGCATTGGTTTTAGCCTAAGAGTTTTGTCACATCCAGACATCAATTACTGATAATACAGCATAAGATATTTTCTACCAAATTACCGGTTTCATTCGGAAATATTCGACGAATAAGTAGAACTATATTGTTTTCTTGACTGGAAATATATCAGGGTGGAACGCAATGGTAGAAACGAACAGTTCCAGCAACGAGATACTGAATCTGATTGGTCAATACGCTGCAAAAATAATGCTTCTACTTGGAGAGATTAACCCTGTCTGGCCTGGACGATTTGGGTATATTGCAGTCCGAGGAGGGGGGGGGGGGATTGGAAAGTGCCCCCCACACCCCCTCCCCTCATATGTGATTTCGCTATCCCTATGGCTAGAGTGTTAAAACTTACCAAACATCCCATGGCCTCGTCAAAAAATTATCTGATTGACAAATATAGACAGAATGTTTCTTCGCTTATACTTGCAATTTAAAGTTGCATAATCCATGAAAATTATTCATTCTTATGTACCCCTGGTTTAAGCGAGGAAGCAAATGGACTGGCAAGACCAATAAGGTTCTTTCGAAATCGGAATCGTCAGTCGTAAGAGGCCTGAAATGACGTCATAGCCCATGTTACGTTGGCCACCGGACAGGGCTTCAACGAAAAATACGTTCTATAGTGGGTTTCAAGATACTACTAATCAATAGAGAACAAACTTTAAAATGATATTGTCTCGAAATTAAATGAGCGTTTACAAACGAAAGACATCGCCGGAAAGATCTGTCAATGAAGTACTCTGATATTGTGAATGTGAATGAACGAATGAATGAATGGCTGCTTGCTTTAATGTTAAAAAAAAATGAAAGCCGTGGGTGATAAAAATAATGGATCGGGATAGGACCTCGCTATCTGTCGAACGAATAACGAGACCTGGGTAAACCGACAATCCTCTAAATAGGCCTACCGACATTATCCGTAGTTCCAATACTTAAGTTTAAAGTACTTTGAATCTTGATAAACCAGAACCCTGTCAATACCGTCACTATAATCTGGTATCTTGCATGATCGGTATACACAGGTTTCACTGGAGACTATCCATGAACATTGATATCTTATATCAGGATTTTCGATTTCGATGGGTAATGAACGGATGGACAATGAGAAACTTACGAATAAGGTTTTTAGCCTGACATGGTGCTTTGTTACGGAGATTATACACGAAAATCTGATTATTATATCTTCCGGGGTATGGCCATGCAAATCCAACCGCTTGTCAAATGGACTTTGTTAAATATAAGAATCTCAATGCAACGTCAAATTGATCTACAAGTGTCACCCAACAGTACTGGACCAATATTTTCCCCGTGTAGTACCTATAGGTGAAACTATTAACCAATTAATTTTCAATGTTATATTTTCATTTCATATTTCTGTATTTTTCAGGTGAATTTAACTTTATATTTCCTAATATCACATAGGTTGTGATGTTTGGCACGTGAGGATCAAATTGACGCTGCATTTTGGGGTTCTTATTCTTAGCTGGGTTAAGCCCGATTGACAGTCACATTGAATACAATTACGTACAAAATAAATGCAAATATGACATTTTTTAGTTTTCTTCTTTCATTATCTTTCTCGTGTCTAGATCGACAAGTGGATGAATTTATATACTCCCGGCCATTGTGAAGAAATGGTCAAAAGACTGACAAAGCAGGGGAAATTTGGATTAATCAGATTTCCGGGTATAAATCCCGCTTAACATAGTTTATATTTTTGTACGAGGAATGTTGGCATAAAAACACTATTTGACTATTCGGAGCGCAAGTACCTCGGGCTAATAGAGGATTTTTTTAAATTTCAGCTCGCATAGCTTCAGATAGATATCCCCGATAAGTTGTGGATAACATTACCCATCACGCCATGCCACGTGGCAATGTACAATGTAATGTTTATCCACGTGGACACGCAGCATAATAGATATTATTCACGGTCCAATTTCAGACATCCATTGATAACGTATATTTGATACATACAAACACTTGGTGAAGCTCGAGGCAATCGTATATCACTTTATCAGATAATTTACATACGCACTTAGTTTTCGGAGTTCAACATGGTTATAGGGCTTCGACAAAAAAAAAAACCAACAGCACAGATGTTTACGCGTAAAAAACTTTTGTGTAACCTGACGTTAATCTGATATTTCGTTCGATCCAAAAACATATGTCTACATGGTTAATATATTGCGGGAGAAGCTGTTCTTTGCTCTAGAAAAAAATTAAGATAGTCAACTGAATAAAAATGAATTTGTGATTCATCAAAATATGCTCCCCGGCCTATTTGGTATTTTTGGGATATTTATAGGAAAGATTCCGGCTTGTAACAAATTTGTCTCAAATCAAAATCATACTTGATAATTGAAATGATCAAAATTCGTAATACCTTGTGCGAAAAAAATAAAATTTTGGTTCGAGGTTTCATATTTTTGTTACAAGAGAAAATCCTGCATGTACAACCTCAATTCAGTTCTCCAGAACACAGTAATAATATTGTACAGACCATGGACCTTGAAAACTGTGCAAAAGACATTAAAAGAAACAGCGCTGTTAAACACCGTACGCATGAAACGTTTCAATCCAGATCAATCTTGAATTGAGACTGGTATTTTTCAAGACTTGCAGAAGATCTGCAGAATCAAGACTTCTGTCCGAACACCTTTGATAAAAAAGTATTAATACTTTACAGAACTTGGACCTTATGGATCTTACAAGCTGCGAAAGACATTAGAAGAAACAGAGCTGTTGAACACTGGTAAACTGGTATATTTCAATACCCACATAACTCCGGAAACGAGAATTCGGCCCTGAAACCTTTGATAAAACAGTATATTAATGTTCTTGAACTTGGACTTGATTGACCTTGGAAACTACGGAAGACATTACAATAAACAATGTGTCCAACCTGATAAATGTCTAATTGAGATTGATGTATTTCAATACCTACAGCAAAACTATCCCTGGAATCAATAATTCTTCCCTGGGGCTATCAAGAAACAGTAATAACACTGTATAGCACAAATGGGCGAAGCACAGAACAAACGAGAGAATAAGATTGAAGATTAATATATTAAACATTAAAGGTATTGATGATAGAGATGATAATGGTAAACATATGCCTGGGATATACAGAAAATCTACAACCAAAATATCCGAAACAAATACTCTGAGGTACATTAGTACATATGGTGATGCTACAAATTCTATAATCAAGCTGTTGTAGGGTCAGAACATACCAGGAGAGTGGGTATGTCTATGGACAGTTTCTTGTGCAAAATGGAGGCTATATGCGGGTTCTACGTGTTGAGCCCCAATGGTATCTCAGCGTTCACCCGGTAAGAAATTGACGCAGGACGCGGTCTTCGGCATGCAGGAAAGAAAAAAAAAACGTAAAAGGTTCAAAATTTCATCAATTATTCTATATGGGGTAAGACGTCGCTGGGAGGAAATATCGCCGGGGAAAATCTCCTTGGGGGACTGTCGCGGTAAAAAATGTCATCGGGGAAAAATGACAGTACCCCCTTAATCTTATGGGAGCTGCACCCCATTACGAGTGGGAACAGTCAGCTGTGACGCACGGCTGTCGGATGAAATATTGAGCTGAGATAACTTCGTAATTCTCTTGATATAAAACTCTCTACCAGTTATACAAAAAATGCCTGACTGTCGAGTGTAGGCATGAGAAATCATGCAGTAACAGCAGTCCAGTCATGGTGTTATCCAATTACGGCGATTTACCGACAGATAGGCATAGATATCGATACGATATTACTTTGCGAATACACTGATCCAGATTTTTGAAAGAAAACGATATTTTGACCTTCAATAATAATAATAAGCTTTGGGGCACTGGCCTTATTTGTTTCTTGCTGTGTACGGTTTTAAATAGACAGAAGCGGGATATTGTTACCTTGTTATTCCGTTGAAGGTGTGAAGTATTCTAAAGACACCCAGCCTCAAAAGCCTCTCAGAAGCAGCTGGATCTCATTCAGAGCAAACACTCTGCACTCCAAGCAATTACCGTAAAATATACGTTAGATTACCGTTAATTTGGCGGTATTCTATTGTATATTCGGAATTACAGTTGAATGCCGTAATATATAGTCGAAATACGGTAGAATGCCGTAATTTGAGATGAGATCACATGGATCGCCTGACCCACTAGTGCGCTATTTTGGATAGATTCGTCTCACGCTAAGTTAACTCTCTTTGTTTCAGACAGTCCTCGTCTATTCGCATCGTTCATGTGGTACCAGTTCAACGCTGAGAGACCAGAAAATGTTAAAAGGGGGGGGCGGAAAGTGCCCCCCTAGTGAACTTTTCTCTGCTGCTCCGAAATGACAAAACCGAGGAGGCCGAAACTTGGTGACTTTTAAGCATATCTTATTGGGGGCATTTTGAGCCTATTTTCATGGGTAAATTCAAAATGGCGGCCACGTGGTATCCGTGAAAGTCGTGTTTTCCAATCTTTTCGCTCAATTTCTTCACATTTTCCTTGCCTAAAAGGCCTTGAAAGTATTATTATTATTTCTGTAGGTTTTTGCCAATTGCGCACATTGCAACACTGAGCGAAAGGACTGACCTTCATTGAGACGATTTACATGAGTGTTACCTATGGGCGTTAGTTCGTGAATTCGATTCTCGCTTGATGGCTTAATACTTATTTATCTAAAAATGGCTTCCAAATTTACAAATTGATTCGTGGGAAAGGCTAAACTTCACTCTAAATTGTCATGTCTGTAAATTGAACAAGATAAATCAGCGATTGATGACGAGTTCACTCACTGATTTGACTGACGGTTAGCTTTTAATCGGAGGAATAGTTTCCTATGGGATGTCGTGAAACGAATTTAAAATTGACGGGACTATCAAAACAGAAATCGTCAAACTTCTCCATGAAGTTGCGAATGGATTGAAATGTGAGACTGAAAGATTAGAAAGTGTGGCAGACATCACACTGTCTTAGCGCAGGTGTATTTCACAGAAGCGACGAGAACAACAGGATGCAACAACGAGAGCCTTCCGTAGACATGAGTGCCACTGGTGAATCCTGATACCAGTATTTACAAAGGAACTTCCCAGTATCCTAACCATCTCATCCCTTACTCCCAATCAAAGAAGGAAAACACTTCTTCAGAGCAAAACTCTCACCACTGATCTCCGAACATAGATGTTCCAAGGCTGGAAGGTAAACATCGAACTGCCGCTTTATAGCATCCTTCAATTCCTCGGGCCAACCGGGTTTACATGGGTCAAAGACGTCCTTATAACACTGGCCAATGGTCGTTCTATCCTGCGAACTGAAACACAGAGTCATATGTATTAGTGATGCCGGCCTGCCTACTTGAATGGCAAACATTTCAGTTACACCATACTACATGTAGGTTCGCACCATGATATGTGTCGTTGCTTACTCGTGTCGTGTTCACCAGTCTGACAGTCAACCATTTAATCTCATTAACCGTACATTTCAGCCCACGGATTTCCATTCTGGCATTACATAATACCATTTCGAGATTACGCTTAAAGCGTATTGGCCATTCCGTGAAAGGGTAGCATCCTCCCTAAACTATAACAGTATTCGTATCATAACCGAAATATTATGAGTCAAATTATAACCGGAGTCAAATTGTGTATGCTTTACCTTGTTAGCTGCAGACTAATCAAAGGAGACAAAACTTAGCCCCGGACTCATATAGACGTCCTGAGACCAACTAAGTGTGTGATATCCAGTATTGCCCATTAGTTTGCTGAATAATGTCCCCTGATCCAGGTCCGGGGCAATTAGATCTGGTCAGTGACACCAGGTGAGCATATAGGGTGACAAAGAATCCGTACCCACAGAACTTGACAGTTTTAGCCAAATCCAGGATATCTCCACTTCCTGTGACCATTGCATTCATATTGAATCCCAACTTGAAGTCACAGGCCGCCTCCTTCTCAAACACTTCTGTAAACCCACATTCCTCGGCTGTAAGATTGAATGAATTAAAAATATATCAATTTTCCTTTAACACGTACTGCACGAAGATTCGCCTTATATTACCTATTGTAAATTATCAGGTTATTTGTTTTTCGGAAGCATTTCTGGAAAGTAACATTCCAGCGAAAACTAGCCTGGGTGTAAACAGATCTCGCCTTGCAGCATTTGCTAAATACTGGACAAACTATACCCATTCAATTAGCGTCCTAAAATATTATTCGATACTGCTGTAGCTTCGTCGCGTTGTACCAGTTCTCCTCCTTTTTGGTGATCAAGAAAATAAATATAACGAAAATAATATCCCTGACTATTTCTGTCTATTCTTCTTCAACGTGAAACCTGGGACGACGCTATCGAGATTTCCAAGACATTTAAATGAACAATTAAACTGCGAGCGGAACTGGGATATGTTTACTTACAAAATTACTTGAAAATTCGTTCTGGAGGAAAGATACTCGTCAGTGATTACGATTTTACGCCAGGAAACAAACAACTTTGTATCCAATATCGGGAATGTGACTGGTAAAACTTTTGAGTCGCATAAACAGATACACTCTGATGGATGTCTTGTTACTCAGGGTATATAAGTGGCAAGTGCGAATAACCTGCCGTTGTTAATATGTAAACCCCTCTATCGATGGGTATTAGTCTCTGGTTCTATACGTCCCACGGTCCATATTCACAATTATTTACTTGCTCTCTGATTCCCAACAGTATACAATAGTTTGCGGCGAGCGGAATAGAGCTAAAACGAATGTCACTAAAGAAAGAAACTGTGGCAGTACACAATAGTTTCAAGGAATGCTAAGTCTTTCTCAGTTAGTCACTGATCATTATCCAAGAATTATCCAAGAAGGTATTAGCCATATACGTTATATAGTCACCGAACACTAGACTGAGAATTGTATTTCTCATATAACATGATCGTTTCCTATGAGAGAAAGCCATTGTAGAAAAACCGTCTACCATGAGCTGACATATTTGACGTGTTGCGTTGTTAATGATCGCCGTGAATAAATTGTAATAAATTTGTCATCCATGACATGAATTTGTAGAACAACGATATACTGCTTCGTTACTCACTGCCCGCTTTGCTTCGTCTCACTTTGAACTGTTTGTTGCCGAACCCCTACGAAGCCGCATCTCTTCACCAAAACCAACTAAATACTTGACTTTAAAAGTACTCTACAAATGACACATAGTTGCAGTAGCGGAATATTTCAACAATTTCGGTGTCATTAAAGTAGTGTATCTGTAAATAGTAGTTTTGCGCGCTTGCCCTGGTTTTGCGCTTACAACATCGTCGGTCGAAAATGGGACGTCAGCCTTTATTTTAGCTTCTCCGATATGTTATATGAGAAAAAAGCTCTCACACTCGTTCATTTCTAGACGACTTTTCCCACACTTGTTTGAGAAAAATGTGCCTTGCACTCGCTAAAGCTCGTGCAGGGCACATTTTTCTCAAACTCGAAATGAACTCATGTGAGAACCTATTATTCTTTGATAGGTTCTCACTGAGCACTGTCAGTATCTGCAAGTCTATTTTACCCACGACGTTTCTTTCGCCCTTTTGGAGCTGTGCAGAGCCAGATTCACTTTGTCAGCCAAACAACAGTCTACAATTTACTCTGAGATATGATAATATACATATATTGCATGCTGTGAGGTGTGATATCACGATTTGTCAGCTCGAGAAGGTGATGTTCAACGAGTGCGAAGCACGAGTTGAACATCACCTTCGAGAGCTGACAAATCGTGAAATCATACCTCCCAGCATGCAATATCTGTTTTATTATACCGAAAAAACCCAATAAACACTGCAAATAGACGTACAGTGTAAAGAGAAAAACCAAGGCAGTGAAAACAGTGTTATCTTGATGTCATATTAAAATATTCCTATTTAACACCATGTTAAATATTGCTGAGGTGAACTGATTATGCCACGGCATTTACCTTGGCAATTGCTGATTGCTGAGGAGAATTGTGTGGGCTGATTGAGTAGGGTTAATCAACAGTATTTCAGGTTCCGGGGCTGATCAGTGTCCAGGATAATAGGAACTGTGGACACTCTCGTGTTCTGGCACATGTAGGCACCGTCGTGATTTGACTCAAACAATGTTGAAAACAACGTTAAATCCTACTCACTCACTCACTCACTCACTCCTTATAAATAGAGATAATATTCGAACCTCCGTCCATTTTAATCATTGATTTGTAAATGTTGATTTAAATTACCAGATTAATTTATTTGCCACTAAGGTTATTGTTCCAAATAATGTTCTCCACGTCTTGTTTTTATATTGTAGGCATATATGCATAATGGTATATAACAATATCATTATGTTAATATACTGACCTGGCCATTCGTACATACGTCCATCGGTACACTGTTCGTCCTTTTTCTGGAACACAAATCTTCGTCCAGCAGCATCTGCAAATACATACAAATAAAACATTACATGAAGAAATATGTTTAAAATTGAAAATTTGAATATACCGGTACTATTAAACTCATTTGAATTTAATTAGCATTTACAATTGAAATATTCTTTTCTTCTAAATTATATGAATTATACTCCTAATAGGCATCTGAAATGCGTGAAATGAACACAAAAATAAAAAAAAATCCGGGGGAGGAAGGGGGACATGCACCCCCTCCCGGGTTCGTGGCCGTTCCCCACCTCCCCAGTATTTAACTCCTTCCATCGCCCCTGAATGACAGTCATTAACTCATTGTATAACTTACGGTATTGTTATTAGTGTATTATGCAATATTCTGTTCAGTCATTTTTCGTGTCATGATTGTGCCATAACAAGTTGAAACCAAAGAAGTGAAGGGGACGTAATTTACATCACCTTTGAAACTGTATAATAGAGAAGAGATATTTTTTTTCCGAAATAAACAATTTGTAGGCCTTCGTCATATATCAAAGGCAGATGTTGTTGGCTATACTTCATGACTTAACAGTTACTATTCCAAATGTATCTTTGTCCATTTGTCTGAGATTTTCACGGCCACGTCTACAGGTGTAGAACATCACATCGAACCACACTTTATGCTGTAACCCCGTTGGGTTATCTGGAGACATTGTTTCACTTGTGTACAGCTTTCTCAGGTCGTCCGAGGAGATAGCTGGGTGATGGTTTACAGCGGCAAGTCCCTCTCTCTTTAGGTCAACGATGACGGTTTTGCACACATCATTGCTTCTGTTGAATCTTGGGTCATTGGTTATGTCAATCGTGTAATTTTTCTGGACGTACCTGGCGATGCCGAATCTGAGTGCATTTAGTGCAGTTTTCTTGTATTTTGTTCCATCTGTCTTCCGTGCACCCACGAAAAATCGGCACAGTTGATCGTCGAGTTCATCGGGTGACAACTTGTCAATACTGGTCTCAGTTGTTCCCTTAACCCTATCTGGCCTGGGCTTTTTGGGACCTGTCCAGGCCTGGGGGGGGGGCCGAAATGGCCCCCCCTAATTATTTTGTTTACCTCTTGAGCTAGGGGGCTGAAACTTATTACCCTATACCCTTGGGTCAAGCTCTACCAGAAAATGTAAAAAAATCCAAGATGGCCGCCTTGATGACGTCACAGTGACGTCATTTTCAAAAACGGCATTTTTTGGTCGATTTTTCAGTTAGATTTTCCAATTTTTTTATTTTTGTAATTTCTTCACAAAAACTGCATGAAAAATTAGCAAATATTAATGTGATATGAAATAAAATAGTTTTTGCCCACTTTTCATCGCGGAAAAGCAGAAATTTTGAAGAAATATGACAAAAACATCACTTTTCTGGTACCCCACGTGGCTGCCATCTTGAATTTACCCATGATCCTCTGCTCGGGGGGTTATGCAAATAGGCTCAAAATGACCCCAATAAGATAAACTATAAAGTCACGGAGTTTCAGCTCTCCACTTTTTGCCGTTCCGGAGATAGTGCAGAAAGTTTGGTAGGGGGGCCATAATGGCCCCCCAGGCCTGGTAGGGTTAATTTCTCTCAAAAATAAATTCAAACAGTTCACAGCTTGTGCTGTAGCCCTCTTAGTGTTTTTGCTGTCTTTCTTATCCATGATTTCGGCCAAATCTTCATCAGTTGGTAAGTTAAATCGCTTTCCGTCTTCACACGCCATCGTGACAGCGGAATGACAGCACAACAAACGACAATGCTACGAAAGAGTCTGTCCACGGGCGATAACTGCACGAGACCGTGTGACATTGCCTCTGCCGTGTGACATCAGCGCGTGATCGTGTGATATCGGCGCGAGATCGTGGGACATCACACTGACGAACTGTTTTTTCATAAGACATCGAGAATTGCGGAATATCACGTGATGGTGCCTCAACCAATTAACATAAACGTACACAGTGAGGTATAATAATATGAGTTATATGTTGCCCTTGCGGCATGAGATTTGGTTTCTCTCGGAATAATATGGAGACAGAAACAAAGTCTCATCCCGTATTACCCCGCAAAGACAACGTATTTATAGCATCTCAGAATCATTCTTTGCATGTTATTATAATTTTACAGCTTTTTCTGCGACCATTTTATTTCATTCGTCAGAGTTTTTCTCTCGAGCAGCATCATTATAGTGAAGGGAAGGCCTATTACTTTTATGAATGGAGCGTTTACAAATCTACTTCTACGAGACTGTATATGCAGGTGAATACAGACTGATCAATAATGTCCTACAATTAGTGAATTGTGTTTTTCTCTACCAAAAGGAAAATTGACAGAAACATGGTCAGAATGCGCTCGACCGGTTGCAGTCAGCTCGACCAAGGCCACGGAGGCGGGTCGAACATATGGACAACATGATCAATTTGCGATGTCGATGGTGAAGGCCTTTTTCAAAGTTTTCCCCGTTGACAAATTTAACTGATGAGCACTTGCTTGTTGCTGGGGACGGCTGAACGTGAGCCATTGACGCCAGTTGGGATAATTTTGGTAATGTCAGATATGTTCGACAGCCAAATTTCTTATTTTCCCAGCGGCTTGGAAATACACTGTCACACATTATGCCTGTTAGCCAATCAAAAGTCTGCCATCTCCTCTGAGATATGATAAAAGAAAATATTTCAAGAACATCAAACTTACCCGATAACATTACGCAGAAACCCACCACGGCTAAAACGAACATGTTCAATAGCAGCATTGCTTATCGGCTACCGTCAGTATCGACTGTTCCAGTCAACTGAAGCTGAACCAGGAGCACACAGGTCTAAAGGCTAAAGGCTTCATCAAATGTCATAGGAATGAATGCAGATATTACTGAAATAATTTTAGCGAAATGTATCATTAATCAACTAGAGGATGTAGTTCATCAGAAGGGCAAGTTTATCTGAGTAAGGGGTAGATTACTGACACTTTTTAACACGTTATAAATATTTGAGTGGAGGGATGACCGAGTAGTTCAAGCAAGACTAATTATGATGACAGCGCCAGAGAATATACTAAATACAAAATCATTTTTTTAATATGGGGTAAATATACTGGATATTAATGGAAGAGGCCATTTTCGCTTTGATATATTCTATATTTCTTATAAAGAATATTGTTTTAGCAGCGCTTGACGGTGTAGTTCAGCTTAGCGAGGCCATACTGAAGTGTATCTATATATATTATGCGTTGTATATATGTAACCATCATCTAAACTCAAAATATATAAAGCGACTACTGCAATGTGATACATGGTGAATTCTCTTAGCTTTCAAGACAACTGTCTTCAGCCTCGTAGAGTTAGAGTTCAGGTGGGTTTATAACGCGAAATATTATCATTGAAATAATAGATAGCTTACCAACAGCTTCATTATTTTTGTTATCCTTGAAGCTAGGAAGCTTAAACTTACCACACTATATCTTTGATTCCAGTGATACCAGAAAATGTAACAAAATTCAAGATGGCCTCTATGGTGATGTCACAGTGACGTCATATTATAAAAAAGCCATTTTATTGATGATTTTCCAGATCGAATTAACTTTTTACTTGTGCAATTTTCTTCCCCCAAATTGCATTGTATATTAGTAAATAATCATCTGAGCATTTTTAGGTAGAAAAATACACCAACTTTGAAGAAAAAATTCTCCAAAAACGAAATTTTCAAGCTACACCACCGTGTCATCAAATCCGAATTTACCCATAATGCTCTTTTCCGATAATAAAATGGCCCTAATTTGATTGGTTATAAAGACACAAAGTGCTAGCTCTGAACAGTTGCGATCACCAGAGAAAAGTTCATTGTGAAGAGGGGGGGGAGGGTGGCGCTGAATCCACCAATAACAATTGAACACAGGGTCCCCCCTATTCAGTATCATTTTCCTTACGGTGGACATGCACACCGGGTGTATAATTAGAGTAATGCACAGGTGCAGAACCATACACAAGCAAACGTAATGGCCTTGGCATCCAGTTGAATATATTAGACCCCTCCCCCCAATCTGCCTCTGAACCTAAAATCGTTCTAAACACTACCAATCATGTCAATGGCGATAGATAGAAGTACACGTGCTATTTTAATGTTAATTTTATGTTCCTGTCACTGAATAGGCATAAAATGCACTTTCCGATCCATTTCTTGCGTCTATTCACTCTCTCAGATCCCTTTAGATATCCCGAAAAATGTTTGGCAGCCTATTGATTGAAAAAAAGATTTCGGGGCTCAATTTTCACCCTTGGTAATCCCACAGCCATTCTGACAAAGTCCCATGAACAGTCGACCAAATTTGTGGCCATTCAATGGCAATACATAGACAAGTGAAATAACATATAAATTGTATGTTGCATGTTCCCGGTCCCCATTGGGTGTTAAATGCCCTTCTGATTTCTTTTTGGTTTTGGAGACTCTGCTCTGACCATATAGCTCTTTATCTATCCCTACGTAATTTCACGGCCTTCCGGGGGAAAAAATCCTGGCCTCCAACAGGCGTAAGATGCCCTTTTTGAGATTTTTCTTTTTAGGTTCACCCTCACACTCTTCAGATGATGTTTCGTACCATCCCGTCCAAAACTGTGGAAATATACGGCGGCACCGGCCCGTGTAACACTTGTTAACACTCGTCGACAAGCCAACGGGTAATGGAAGCAGTTGCAAAGCATAAACATGACTGTTTCCAATTGTTATTATACAATTACAGTCTTTTGATGAGGTCAATATGTGGTATTGTGGACCTGAAAAAAACAATATTCACCGAGGCCCGAAGGCCGAGGTCAATATTGTTTTCTCAGGTCCACAAAACCACATATTGACCGATATCAAAAGACTATAATTGTTTTATTATATGACACTGACGTCTCTTTCTCGTTGAATTGGTCAAAGCAGTTAGAATATAGCATATAGTAGGCATTTGCTTTGCTCCCGACGATGTCGTGTAAACCGATGGCCCATCCAACGACTATTTTCATTGGCTGAGCAGGCGCATACGTCACGCCGAGTCAATATCACATTTAAGGACCCGCTCCGGAGTCAATATGGAAAATTAGCGACAGCCACGTGACGGCGAATGGTCCAATGGTGAAAGAGTAACACGCACAGTCATATAATAAAGCATTTTATTGCTTAGAACGCATCAATCCCCTTTATATCCATGTATGTTAGATCTCTCCTTCCACCATGCAGTCTTATATCTGATAATTACTTGTCTATGGGAGCTTGGCTTTGGTCGACTGATTGGACCGTTGGATATGGATGGATGTTCCCCGGATGCAGTATCTAGTGTATCTGGGCAGCATCTATTTATGATTAATGGCTCGTATTTAGTTGACCAACACCTGACCCCCATCATATTTAACTTGAAAGTAACAAGCTCAGGGGAACCCAATTTTGTACATTGTTCATTAGTACACTATGTTTTTTTGTAATATGTTGTGCTTTTAGCCCACTCGGGCATATTTATGCAAGTAAATCTATTCTATATTCTATATTCTATATTCTTGTTAATTCAGTTATTCATCGCTCAAACTTGAAAGTGGAGAGATTGAAATTGGAGTGATAAGCAACAGGTGGGAGAAATTTACGTCTGGCGACTAAAAAGAAACCATATGCCTAAGGGAGCGTGTCAAAAGTTTTGACGCGAACGCGTTCATTTTTGAACAGGAGGTCGTTCATTTCTGCATGCGTCAGGCCGTTCATTTTACACAGCAGCGTCAGAAAATGAACAGTCGAACGTTCATTTTTGAACGTTCATTTTTTTAATGCACTCTGACGTTCATTTTCGTACGTTCGTTTTCGCATGTTCATTTTCTCACGTGCGCAAACGGCTGGCGTTTGACACGAGCAGAAATGAACAACATACAGAAAGCTGCCATCCCGATACTAAAAAACGCGCCGGGTTAAATCTACTTTCTCATCGCGCGTCATTCCCGTGTTATAGATTTTATTGTAATTTGCCATGTCTTTTGCTTCGTGTATGTATATATTCAATGCATTCCGTAATCATGTGGAGTGGTATTACCGATGTCGGTGATTTTCTTCAATAAAAAAGGGTAAAACTAAAAGTAAAACGTTTTTCTTTTTCTTGTCCCGTCTCCGCTTCAGCGGTTTGTCACCACCTATATATGAGTGTTCGCTTATATAACACTTGACAAGATAAATTAATGACTTCTTTCTTGTTTATTTTCCCCAGTGTTTTACTTGTTTGATGTGGATTTTTACATTTCGTGAATATCTTCTTCATCCACCAAAAAATGAGATTCTCGGTCGGGCGATCAAAAGTCATGGCCTACGGCGCTTGCGTCCCGTGGATAGATTGTTTCGTCATGGACATGCTACTTTAAATGATTCTTCTTTATCAACTTACAAACGTATTCCAGCGATCTGTAATGCCTGGAAATGGTATAATTTTAATAAAGAAGCCGACAGTATGTATTGAAAATGAAGTTCGTGCGCTGGAAATGGGCCCTATAGAGAATACTTTGTATGCGGGAAAGAAGGAAGGGTTTAGGCTCCGCAAAGGATATTTCAATACATTGGTCTATGAAAAATATCCATCTTCTTTAAAGAAATGTTTTGATGTGTTGGTGTTTGAACTGCGTCCTTTTGTTTTATTTACAAATGAAGGGGGCCTCACAGGTTGCATAATGACGGGCGCCACATGCGTGATGAAGTCTCCACGTGAATCAATCGGTCCATATATCTTTTTTAAAGAAATGGCTTGATGTGTTGGCAATCAGAACTGTTTTATTCAAGGTTTATTTTCTTTATCATGGAATTAAAACTTTGAACTCCATGGTTTTATTGACAAATAGGAGACCTCACATGGCGGCCTACCTTGAGATATGACGGGGGCTGCATGGCATCTCTGCGGGATTCAGTCGGGCCATGTCTTTTTATAATGATCATACATGTAGTTTGTAGGCCTGTATACTTTCCCTGATTTACTCATTTCTTATTGAAGATAATATTACTGAAGACAAAAAATTCCCAATGTCATAAGGATAAATCGTTACATAAGTGAATGACTTTCGTATATTTATATGTCTATATGATACTTTTGTCACTATGTATTTCCTCTACGATTACTGGGAGACGCACTAATAAGTTCGGCTTATTGCGCTCTTGTCGTCAAATAAACTATTTAAACCAAGTGAATGGCGATATTGTGG
>JAVTVY010024972.1:0-11614 GCA_036873755.1 Hanleya hanleyi | reverse complement strand
CGTTTCATCAGACACGCTGTCAACCACCAAGATGTTTACTTGTACTACGTGCTCGAAATCATTCACTCGTCTGCACGACTTGCGCCGCCATCAGGCTACCAAGCACGCCGGAACCGCCCGGTATAGCTGTACGATATGTACACTGTCGTTTCAGCGCCCGGATCATTTACAGCGCCATGAACGTTCAATTCATGGGCCACCCAAGCGTCCATGGGAAGAATGTGGGCAACTCTTCAAACGACCCAGTCAGTTAAAACGGCATGAACGTTTGATGCATGGTCCGTCACCACGGCATGAGGGACAACTTTCCACAAAAGAGGCACACAGGAGGGACAGACTCACTGAAGATGAACCCGGGGAGACGAATGCCACTGGTGATGCGATCACGAGAGCCCGCCTATACCCACAGTTCAGAAGAGCCTAGATATTCAGCCGGTCCCTAGCATTACTGTTCCCAGTCATACGCCTGACAACAACGAACATTTTCTGGAAGATGCAGTGGATGTTCCCAGCGATCTCTTACCCGAAGATCATCCAGTGAGTGAGATGTATCGACGCCATTGGTCCATGATCCGACACTGTTTCCACCATCATCGCCCTATATTGGTCTTGTACAATTTCCGACTGACCGACCTCGCCCGTCTACGCAGCTACGTGGAAGCCATCTTCAATGACCAACCTACGTCCTTCGCATTAAATGTAGCATTTGGATACATCTTATGCCATAAGATGACGGGTGAATTGCGCTATTTCCATTCCAGTGCCATCAACCCAGTGTACGACCATCCTTTCACAATCACCAATCGGGCGTCGCTAGAGACGTTGCTGGCCCAACTGGACACTGTGGATCCCTTGGAATGGGCCTATGAACAGCGCCCCAACACCAAGTGGATACTGGAGAGGGTCACCAATGTTACGTTCTTCGTGGTTAAACTGACCCACCACCCCCATCAAATGGAAGTATTCACCCATGCACTGATAGATACTCAGAATGCGCAAACAACTCTCTGAAGATATGTTGTCTTAACGGTATCCTGGCCTGACCGATGACGATTAGAACAAACGGTTCAGAGCGAACATGGCCGAAGCTGGAACTTTCTGAAATGTCGACTTCTGATTGCACAAAAGTAGCCGAGAATACATCTAACGGACAAGAACGAATATGACAGATGCAGCACCAAATGGCGGCCTCTGATTGGACAAGAAGCTATTGGTATTGTAAACATACCCAACGCGACCTCCCCAGGGAGGAGATAATAAACTGATTGACCTGTCATTCTTGTTGTTGTTGTTCTCTCACCGGTCTACACCATGCGACATTGTACAGCGTACATGTTCATTGAGAGCGAGAGAGAGAGAGAGAGAGAGAGAGAGAGAGAGAGAGAATTAAGGTGTAACGTCGCATTCCGCAATATTTCAGCTATATAGCGATGGGACAAAGAGTATGTACATGGATTTGAACAGAGTATGTATACAAGAACGTGAACAGAGTACATGTAGAACGACATGCACAGAGTGCATTTACATGGACAAGGAACATGTATATTGACAGAGTACATGTACATGAACAGATTACATGTACAGGCAAATAGTACATGTACAGGCACATAGTACATGTGCATGGATATGTACAGAATACATGGACATGCACAGAGTACATTTACATTAAATACAGCGAAGATATTGTCTAATACAGGACAGATATGGTATAATACAGGACAGATATGGTATAATACAGCACAGATTCGGTATAATACTGGACAGATATGATATAATACTGCACAGATATGGTATACTACAGCACAGATATGGTGTAATACAGCACAGATTTGGTATAATACAGGACAGATATGGTATAATAGAGGGCAAATATTGTATAATACAGAACATATATTGTATAATACAGGACATATATGGTACAATAAAGGAGAGATATGGTATAATACAGCACAGATTTGGTATAATACAGGAGAGATATGGTATAATACAGCACATTCAGGAGAGATATGATATAACACAGGACAAATATGGTACAATACAGGACAGATATGGTATAATACAAAGGTGTATATACAAAAAACTCATGTGTCAGAAGTAGGATTCGAACCCACGCCCTGCGTTGCGCAGACCAGCACTTAGGACTGGCGCCTTAGACCACTCTGCCATCCTGACTTTTCAGTTATAGTTCACAGTATCAAGTCATATGTAGTATTCATGCACGATGCGACCACCAAGTGTGTAGTTGCGTCTACATGCAAAGAACTACAAGATGACACCCCACACGCTGCATTCGGACCAAGGATGGTCCATGTCTACACCAAATACCTCCCTTCACTTCCCAAAATGCCCGCTTTCGCTACTACTCCTACTGATGACGTCACGGATGACGTGACCATCCCTCAAATAGGGGTCTGCACCCTGAGAACTACAAAATGACACCTCCCACGACACATTCTGACCAAGGATGGTCCATCTCTACCCCAAATACCTTCCTTCACTGCCCCAAAATGCCCACTTTGGCTACTACTCCTACTGATGACGTCACCAATGACGTCACAAATGACGTGAACATCCCTCAAATCGGGGTCTACACACCGAGAGCTACAAAATGACACCCCACACGACACATTCGGACCAAGGATGGTCCCCCTCTACACCAAATACCTTCCTTCACTGCCCCAAAATGCCCACTTTCGCTACTACTCGTACTGATGACGTCACCGATGACGTCACAGATGACGCGGACAGCCCTCAAATCGGAGTCTACACCCCGAGAGCTACAAGATAACACCTCCCACCCCCCATTTGGACCCATAGTGGTCCATCTCTACTCCAAACACGCCCCCACATACCCCCCAAAATGCCGGCTTTCTATACTACGGCAACGAACACGGACGAACCATTAGTCTACTCGGATGCTCCTCCACGAGAGCTTCAAAATAAGACCTCATACGACACCATAGGACCATTAGGGACTCACCTAGATCCCAAAACGTCCACCCCGTATGGACCTATACACCCATAGCCATGCAGTATAGGCCTATGGGCCTACCCAGACCTCCGTGACTTTTTCCAAAAAATTCGCCGCTTAGCTCCGGGACCCCTTCCATCGTGTTTTTCGGATGCTCCTCCACGAGAGCTTCAAAATAAGACCTCATACGACACCATAGGACCATTAGGGACTCACCTAGATCCCAAAACGTCCACCCCGTATGGACCTATACACCCATAGCCATGCAGTATAGGCCTATGGGCCTACCCAGACCTCCGTGACTTTTTCCAAAAATTTCACCGCTTACCTCCGGGACCCCTCCCATCGTGTTTTTCTCGGCGAGACGAGAAAAACAAGACCAAACAACCCATATCACAATGAACGTGTGTGAATTTCCCAGGTTGAACCTATACCCCCATATAGCCAGTATAGGACTATATGGGATATATGGTACTTTTTCAAAAATTTCACCGTTTCGCTCCAGGACCCTTCCCATCGTGTTCTAAATGACGAGACGTGAAAAACCAAGACCAAACAACCTATATCACAATGAACGTGTGTGAATTTCGCAGGTTGAACCTGTACCCCGACATAGCCAGTATACAGGGGTAAAAGCGTTCGGTGTCCGGTTTTTCACGTATATTATCGTTCTATTATTGTTTGAAACGCGTTTCAATAGCGTTCTAAACGCGTTTTGTATTCGTTTCGTTTGCTTCTCAAAGAACGCGTTTATACCTCGCAAACGCGTTTGATCATCGGTATGTTCATTTATCTTTCGTTTCGTTTCGCTTTAAACGCGTTTCACGAACGCGTTTATGAACAACAATAAAACGCGTTCCGAAAACGCGTTTCCAAAACGCGTTTCGAAACGCGTTTCAAAACGCGTTTCGAAACGCGTTTTGGAAACGCGTTTTCGGAACACGTTTTATTGTTGTTGTTGTTAAATAAGCATCACCGTCCACACCACGGTTGCTTCGTCGGGCGAGAATACTATTTGGTCTGTTTTTTTTTATTTGCGCAATGGTTCGGCGACTGAATGTTGATCAAAACCCGCATGGAGTCAAGGTCAGGCGAAATGCTTTTTCGGTTCGGTATCACACGCCTGACTAATCATTTCGCTTGGTACGGGAAGACAAATATTTCTTCGCTCGGTGAACGAAAAGATTTAAGCTTGCGTTTGAAACGCGTTTTGAAAACGCGTTTCGAAACGCGTTTTGGAAACGCGTTTCGTAACGCGTTTTATTGTTGTTGTTGTTGTTGTTAAATAAGCATTACCGTCCACACCACGGTTGCTTTGTCGGGCGAGAATATTATTTGGTCTGTTTTTTTATCTTTGTACAACGGTTCGGCGACTGAGTGTTGGTCAAAAGCTGCATGGAGTCAAGGTCAGGCGAAACGCTTTTTCGACTCAGTATAACATGCCTGACTAAACATTTCGCTTGGTAGGGGAAGACATATATTGTTTCGCTTGGTGAACGAAAAGATTTAATCTTAGCGCAATATATAAACGAAACGAATTACCGGACACAAAACGTGTTTACCCTTGTATATTAAAGGCTATGCCACATATATTTATTGCACAGGGATTATAATAGCGGCTGGGGAAAGCCCCGACACGTGGCCTGGTTCCTGGCCTGGTTTGCAAAATAAAAACACAAATTTGCACAAAGTCAAACGAAAAGAGAAACCCGTTCGAAACACGTTTATAAAACGCATTCACAAACGCGTTTATAAACGCGTTTCGATCAGAGCAAACGCGTTTGACGAGGGAAACGCGTTTTGATAAAATAAAAATTAAGCGATATTGAAAGCGTTTCGTTTACTATAATCGTTTGGTAAGCGTTTGAAACGCGTTTACATTTCGTTCCGTTCGCGTTTCGTTAGGTCAAACTAAACGAAAATAACCGGACACCGAACGCTTTTACCCCTGTAGGATTACATGGGCTATATGGTACTTTTCCAAAAATTTCACCGTTTCGCTCCTGGATCCTTCCCATCGTGTTCTAAATGACGAGACGTGAAAAACAAGTCCAAACATCCCATATCACAATGAACGTGTGTGAATTTCCCAGGTTGAACCTATACCCCCATATAGCCAGTATAGGACTATATGGGTTATATGGTACTTTTCCAAAAATTTCACCGTTCCGCTTCAGGACCCTTCCCATCGTGTTATAAATGACGAGACGTGAAAAACAAGACCAAACAACCTATATCACAATGAACGTGTGTGAATTTTCCAGGTTGAACCTGTACCCCGACATAGCCAGTATATGATTACATGGGGCTATATACAGACCTCGGTGACTTTTCCCAAAAATTTCATTGTTTCGCTTCGAAACCCTTCCCATTGTGTTTTTCTTGGCGAGACGAGAAAAACGAGAGCCCACAACCCATAGTAACACCCACAAAAAAAATTGACCACCCCTCCCCCCATCTAGCCAGTATGAGCCTATATACAGACCTCGGTGACTTTTCCCAAAATTTCACCGATTCGCTCCGGGACCCTTCCCATTGTCATTTTTTAGGCGAGACGAGAAAAACGAGGCCCCACAAGCCATAGTAAAGCCCACGAAAAAAATTGACCATCCCCATACCCCATACAGGCATTTCCCCTTATATTGTATAATATAGACCCCTATTGTAGGGGTAAAGTCCAAGTTCCGCTATTTATATTTTCTGGAAAAAATCCTAATTTTACATGTACCCACCCCACTGACTTGATAGGCAGGCCCCGATAAGCCCGGGGACCGATATTAGCTCTTTTGGCTAGGGTTGATAGGGGTTTTCCCCTATTTTAGGGGTCGCGGAAGATTCCTCATGATGGTGGATGCTACTCAATCATTTCGAAGCTTCAACGTCGCCACATAATCTTCAAAACAGATGTATGACTAACGATGAAAGAAATCCAGATGGCCTAAGTTCCCCCCCCCCCTCACCCCGCTGACCGATATCTTATATTATCAACCAGGATATTCACACCCGATCTTTTCCATTATTGCAGGCGTTGTATCCCTGCCAAATTCGTTGCGTTGAAGAGTTAACAATATATTGGAATTTTAATTCAATACATTGACAATCAACCCATCATAACTGTCGAATTTTAATGTATCGAAAATACAATATCAATTCAATTGCATACTATCGAAATTCAACTTCTACGTATTGAAATTTGATTGGAAGGTATTGCATTTCAATTGGGACGTATTGAAATTCAATTGCAACGTATTAAAATTTAATTGCAAGGTATTTAAATTCAATTTCAATATATTGAAATTCGACAAATACAAAGCACCACACTTTGTAGGAGTTAAGTGTTGATTTGAAGTGTCAGCTCCATGTGTTCTCTTTATTTGCCGTCTGCTACTGGTCATATGATTGCCCGTTTTGTGGGGGCTGTCACTCCTCCTACATTCGTAGACAGTTTTTCCACAAGTTTCAGGCCGAACTTGATTCAGGCAAATCGGACCTTCCGGTCACTTGAGTGGGAACTCTCGATAACCTCCCCAGCAGTAGTATACAAAGCGCAATGAGGCCTATTGACCTCAGAAATTTGCATGTTTTGTGGAGGTCACGCGGAGGTAGCCACCAGAAGCGCGTATTGTGTCACATGGGTGAGTGAGTGCAAGCGTGGTGAAGTGGGTGGTGGGTTTAAGATGGCGGCTGTGGTGGATGGGTGGTGGGTTTAAGATGGCGGCCGGTGTGAGTGAGTGCAAGTGTTTTGGATGGGTGGTGGGTTTAAGATGGCGGCCGGTGTGAGTGAGTGCAAGTGTGGTGGATGGGTGGTGGGTTTAAGATGGCGGCTGTGGTGGATGGGTGGTGGGTTTAAGATGGCGGCCGGTGTGAGCGAGTGCAAGATGTGAAAGATGTATTCATCCGCGGTCATGTCTGGCGGTGATTCGGTCGCGGGAAAAACCTTCCGCGGAGAAAAAGTAGTCCCTAGATAAATGGTCCGACGATATTACGATATTGTCATGAACTGCCAGCACATAACACGTTCTGGTTGATGAGATCTGAATTTAAGTGTTGTAGCATGTTATTATAACCAGTCTATGATCGAGTGCCACCCCAGTGTCGAGCATTTACATCGTCCAGTTTGCACCAGCAAAAGAAAATTACGAACGTTCATCGAACGTATGCTGAGCGGCATCGGGGCACCTTCATGTGGTCTCCCGCGGTATATGAATGACTTAGATATGAATGCATGAATTAGTTTGATATAATTTTGTTGGGTATGAACGATTTAAAGTGGAAATATTCCGTACAGGTCTGTTATATGTAACAAACGCTAACAAAAATGGCTGTTCAAGGTCAATTTTCCCGGCTTGCCCGGATAATAACTCCGTTCAAACCACAGCCCCATCTATACGCTTTGATGCAAGGGAGACAACTCGGACTAGACCAATTCCCAGGCGAAGATGATGTCCCGCTATATTTGGCCTGTATGGGGTATAGGGGTGGTCGGTTTTTTTTATGGCTTTTACTATGAGCTATGAGGTTGATCATGTAGAATACGATGGAAAAAACTATGAAAGTACCGGGTAGGCTTGTATATAGATCCACATAGACCCATATACACTCATATACTGGGATATTAGTATGTATAAATCCATACGGGGTGGACATGTTGGAGTCTAGGTGGAGCACTAGTGGCCCGATTGGGTAGAGTGAGGTCTTATTTTAAAGCTCTCGAGGAAATAAATAAATAAATAAATAAATAAATAATAATAAAAAAAATCAAAAAAATCGGCGAGTAGTGGACAAAGGGGAAATTGAGAAGTACTGACCATGCCCCAGAATACTTCATATGCATATCACGGCCTTAAGGCCTATGTAAGATGTAATCTACTTCACAGTTTAGTAGTATAAAAAGCGCAAGTCCTATTGACCTTGCCCCTTCCAAAGAAATAAAATCGGCTCTATTTTACAGGAGTATATCCGCAGGTCACGTGGGTTGTGACGTCACTTCCGGGTTTTCACTAAACACTACCTAGAAGAGTTCCAATTTTTCCCCTTAGACGTCCGTATGTTCATCCTCCAAACCCACAAGAGTTCCAATGTTCAACCGCCGGGGTGTTTTCCCGCTCCGCCCCAGCGCCCCGCAGCGCGAGCGCACGCGTCATCACGCGTCATCTCCGGCAGTGCGCGCGCGCGCGGACGCGGGTCAAAAGGTCAAAGTGTCACCTCCAGGTCAGACGGTCCAATGTCCAATGAGACAATGTTGCGGCATCGCTATAGTCAGAGCTTGAGCACAAAAAAGGGGATTCTAGATGAACCTGGGAAAGATGGGCAGTTCCATTTGGACCAATCAGCGGTCAAGAAAAAGAGCCAATCAGCAGTCGAGAAAAAGAACCAATCAGCGGTCGAACAATCAGCCAATTGAATTGGGGTACTCACGGTGTGCTTTCGCTGACGTCCGCGCCTACATCTGGGTTCTTGTATACCCGAGTAATGTTTTCTGGACATGGATGGGTTACCTTTGGCTCCATTCTAGGCCACTGATTGGCCAATACGGTGTTCAAAACCAGTTTCATGCATTATGCTCATAGAACTTATAGTCATAATCTATACGTGTTGGACGAGTCTCTTCACTCACCGTATACACGTACCTCAATGAAATGCCCGCTCCAAACCTAGACCAAAAACACGTACTTGGTTTGTAGGCTGATTTCATTGGCTCTCTATTTTTTACTATAGTGCTCTTGCATTCTAACCTTGATGGGTTACCTAGAACTTATAGTCATCAACTTAATCTATACGTGTTGGACGAGTCTCTTCACTCACCGTATACACGCACCTCAATGAAATGCCCGCCCCAAACCTAGACCAAAAACACGTACTTGGTCTGTAGGCTGATTTCATTGGCTCTCTATTTTTTACTATAGTGCTCTTGCATTCTAACCTTGATGGGTTACATTTTGGCCCCATCCTACACCACTGATTTCAGTTTCACTGAATCTCCACATTGGGCATTGATGCATTATGAATAAAACACACAAGACAGGGTTTTTGGTGAGATCTCTTTTTTTTTATTCATTGAACAACAACAACGTGAGAACAACCACGTGAAAACTCAAGCCCAGAACAAGGGGCTTGTAATTAACTGAAGCCCAGAACAAGGGGCTTGTAATTAACTGAAGCCCAGAACAAGGGGCTTGTAATTAACTGAAGCCCAGAACAAGGGGCTTGTACATTGAAGCCCAGAACAAGGGACTTGTCATTAACTTAAGCCCAGAACGGGGCTTGTACATTGAAATGATGGGCGGCCCAGTCATAGACGAGTACATCGCGGTCCTCGGCCTGGGGGTACTCGTCAAACATCTGTACGATAGTACATAAGGGTCTTCCCCGGCATCGATGGTACAGGTAAAACAAGCAATATTGTCCGCACACGCCACTGGTCAGGCTTTGCAACGTTTGACTATTCCAACACCACGTCTCTGTGCCTTGATCCATGAAGTCTGTTAAATCGGGATGGAGGGGTGGCAGGCCGTACGGGTCAAAAGTATTCGCCCTGCTGTTCTGTCAAGTACACGGCCACCCAGTGTTCACCGGATCGATCCATCGGGTCCGTGTTGAGAACGTAAGCAGCAGGATACATACGGTCTAATGGAAGCACATCTCGGGCGAACACCCCTTGAAAGACCCTACGTGTCTCTGGGTCATTCTCCAGCACGGTGGTTATCTGCTCTGTATCCATGTTAGGTGGAGAAGTCACACAGCGTTGCGCGCCTTGTCCACTTGAATGATGTTGTCAAATTCGGCGTAGCAGATCACATTGACGGTGCTCCGTAGGGCTCGTTGAAAGTGGATTTCCAATCGTAAATTGCCTTGCTTGGCCAGGGCCAGCTGATGGTCGTTCTCTAAGGCGGGGGTCAGATCGAAACAGAACAACGTGTATCCGTTCCCGTAGGCCTCCCGACTGATGAAATTCCCTTCGTCCTGGTTGATTTGACCGGTGGCTGTAAACAGGCTCTGATAGGCTCGAATGAAATTCGCGCGCCCAAAGTTCGGGGTTAAGGCGGTGGCTGGCACCTGTTGTCCATCCACATGCAGGGCCACAAAATTGATGCCCAAATGTTTAAAGTCAAACGGATTCTCTGGGTAGGCTCCACTGAAACCGGTATTTTCCACACAGGCCAGGATCAATCGCTTGGGTAGTTCCCCCAGGAACAGGTTGTCTTTGTTGGCGCTCATATTTCCAGCAGACACAGAGAACACTTTGGTTTGCACACGTCGGATAGGGTACTGGGCTGGTTTTGTTTCCAAGGCTTTCATGTGTCCCAAACTGAACGGCTGGATTCGGTTTCACTTTTCGGACATACAGGACCGCGTCTTCGATGACAATCTTATAGTCAGCTACATGCGCCTCTACGTTAGTGGCCATCAAGGCGAAGGTCGGAGGCGCCCGTATCAGTCGGATTTTGATGGGAACCTTGTTCAAGAGGTATCGGTCTTGTATGAACATGTCTGCGTGCAGTCGACCGATCATATCCACCGAGACGCCGTTCGCGGTCAAAGCCTTCCGTTGGCTATATCCCGTATTGTCGTTCTCTGCGCCCATGTGCTCGGCTTTGTCCTGGTAGAATAAAGCGGCTGTCAGTTGAGATTTTTTAGCCTCTCGCCCATGCGACAACAGCGTTTCGATGTAGGCTCGATAGGGGTACGTGTTGGTCGAGTCACTGACGAGTTTGTCGCTGAGAAATATATCCACCTGTTGAAACATCGAGTGCAGCCAGAGATTCGTCGGGCCCACCGTTGCTTGGTCGACGATTCTGGTGCCATCTCCACTGATGATCTTGGCTTTCACATACAAGTAGGTATGGGCTAAATCCACATAGGTCGTATCCGCATTACTGATGGTGAACTCGATGGGTCCTGTTGCGTTGATGCTGGACAGCGGGAGATGCTCCACCCATAATCTTTGTTCGGCACTGGTCTGTGTGGGCGGCACGGTCCACAAATCAAATTCACTGTTGGTGGAGGGGCAGGACTCGGCGTGGATCAAGGACATGTTTTAAGAAAAGATATCCCGGGTCTTCGATGTGCGTCGTCGCTGGGTCGGTCGTCGACTGGTGCGTGGTCTCGATGGGGCAGCTCTTTTATTCCCTACGGTGCGTCGTGCTTTGGCCACCAAGACGCCTCCCGCTTCTTTGGCCCGCCGTTTCAAGGCTTCTTTGGGTGCCGTACCCCCCAATACATCACCGGCCACTTCCAGTCCACTGCGTACCGCTTGTTTGCCGATTGCTTTCGCCCCACGCGTCACCAAGGGCAGGAACGTTTTGACGATGCTCCCGAGTATGTTCCCCAGTCCATGTCCACGTTGCATGCGTGCACCACTAAACACCGGAAAGCCACCCCGGCCTGTTGGGCATAATAGTCCATATAGCTGCGTGCATCGCACTCGTAAGGCACCTTCATTATACAAAGTGAGGAGCACGTGCTTGTCGAAAATGAAGTGTCAGCACCACTTTCCCGCGTTCGAATGCCACCGGTCGTCCCGTGTCATCTCTTATACCCACCGTGATCGTGTTGATGTGGGTTTGTCGTACAGGCAGGTAGAGTATGTGGGTGAAACTGTGGGTGACTTGATCGCCATACTTATTTTTAATGGGCACCACC